>JALBCR010001174.1:0-304297 GCA_030710515.1 Abscondita cerata
TCAATTGTACTTCGTTCAGTTACGTATTGCTATTGTTATTTCAGTGTCTTGAGACCGTAAGGGACCTAGTGCTCTGTCGCAATCAAGGTTAAGAAATAACAACTCATTGAATACGTTCAGACCGTGAGGGTTCCCTTGCGAGACGTTCGTAACCAACCCTGGTCTAAGTACGTTGTGTGAACAATTAACGGAAAAAGAAAAGATATTTCACTAAGCTTAAATTCTGTGCGTTCGACTAACCGTAGGGGCCTGGCTCTAGCGTAAAGTCTATCGCTGCCAGCGTGGCTTTAGTATTCACCATTAGTAATTGCGAGAATCCTCGGGCGGAAAAAGTAAGTATCCTCTGCTTAAAACCATTCCCCATTTGCATATTCGAATCTCCATATATTAACTCCGACAGTTCCCGTTATAAAGAAGCATTACAAGTGCAACGTAGAAACTGACAAACCTGGCAGATGAGAAACCACTAGTAGCTGTAATCTCAAAAATTATAAAACTAATTAATGTTAATAATTAATCACTATAATTAAATTCCTTACGTTTAGATTTTAATTTGATGTTGCAGAGTTACCAACTACCAGGAGCAGCATTCCAGTTGTCCGCCGGCGCTGCTGAGTCAACCGCAAGGCCGCATTCCAGCGGACGGAAGCCGGCAATAGAATACATTTTCTTTTATATTTTTATTATCAATCAATTTTCTTTTTATGATTGTATATAAGGTGTAAATAAATTGTTGAAATAAATGTTTAGGATCCAGAAACCCAGTTTCCATTAATCCTTTTTTCATCTGGGGATGCTTGTTTCAATACAAAGACTAAGGATCTTCTAACCGCAACTGAATCTTCACGATATAGGTAATACATGTAATATTGTTAATAATAAACTTAAAAATAGATAAGAATGAACAATATTTGTTTCATAAAAGCAAAATTAATTTAAACAATAAGACAAAGCCATTAAAATCCAAATTTGGATGGAAATTAATATGTGAAGGTGAATTTAGAGTGCGAAATGTTATAAATCAATATGTATTCATTGCAATATAAACAAAATAATTAACTGAAACTTCAATAATATTTTACTTCTTTCATCTAGTCTTCTCTATCGCTTTTTTTGCCCCTTTTCGTCTCCTTACATCTATTCCCATATCTTCAAATGTTTTCCACATTTCCCACTCTTTCCCACACATTCTACACTTTCTTTTATCCTACTTTCACCAGTGTTTTTTACTTTATTTCCGCATCTGATTATTGTTATTATTAAGTCTTTTAGCAGTGAGGGTTCTCAATGTCATTCCAAATTGGTAAGTTCTTGTTAAGTTGGCATTTATCCTATTCTCGTTTTAACGCAGCTTTCGTCGACTGTTCGATGGAGTAATATTACACAGAACAAGAAGCCAATCGAGAGGAGTAGATTTAATGGTTCCATTAATTATACGCATAGTGCAATTCAACTGGGTATCTATTTTTTTGTATGATAACTATTCAACCAGACAGGAGCAGTATTCTGCTGTAGAATAAACTAATGCCGATGCAGCTGTACTAAGTGTTTTGCATCTGCTCCCCAAGTTGTTCCAGCTAATTTTTGAATGACATTGTTTCTTGTTTTCATTTTTTATTTGACTTTTTCTTAATGATCTTTGCAAATTAAAAACGTATCTAAAGTCACTCACAGATAAACAGGGTTGAAATTATAGTATAACTTTATATTATTATAGATAACATTAAGTTTTCTAGTTTTTCTCTATTACTTAAATGAAAACAAGAAACCTCCGTTTTTTTAAGATTGGGGCATAATCGCCATTTTTGAAATAGTTTTCCATTAAACGCAAATATGATATTAGTGTATGGGGAAGCTCATTAAAATTCTGCGGCTGCAAGTCGCCGAGCTGTTTCCGAATAGGCAAATTTTCGGATCTAGTACGTCGTGCAAGAGAAACTGGTTTACTGCGTAGAGGACGTGGTGGTGGACGCAATGCTAAAGAAGAAGTGCTACATCTCGCTGAAGAAAATCCGTCTACAAGTACGAAAAAATATCTCACCAAGTAGGTGTTTCTAATCAATTTCATGTACAAAAGTGATGCTTTACAACCTGAAGATCATCTTCAACGTCTTCAATTTTGCCGATAGTTTTGCAACAACAGATGAAATTCTAAACTTTTTATCTTTTGTGTTAGCTACTGATGAAGCGCAGTTCACTCGTAGTGGCATAAACAACTGTCATAATACTCATATCTGGGCGATTGATAATCCACACACTGTTCGTCGTAATCATTTCTAGGTCAGATTTTCAATAAACGTTTGGGCTGAACTGGTTAATAGACAAGTTATTGGTCTTTCGTCTGCTGAATCGATTAACTGAAGATCAATATTTATTTGTTTGCAAACCAATTTGCAAGAGCTATTGGTAGATGTGCCATGTAGACAAATGTGGTTTCTACAAGATGGAGCACTACCTCAATTTATTCGTCTAGCTCGGCACCATTTGGACACTTCCTTTCCATATAAATGGATTGACCGAAGTGGTCCTATTCCATTGCCTCTTCGGTTACCTGACCTTTCACCGGTATTGTATGTTTATTTTATATGACCTTGCCTCACTTACACTAATTTACATATTTTAATGCCTAAATCTAGTTATTTTCTAAGTCTGGTGATAGGATCAAGTTTATGGATCTCTACTGAGTTACCGTTTATCCTTGGTTTTAGTTGAACGTGGAAATATACTCATAAAATTAAAATGGTTAGGGATTCTGCATAAGACAATCTAGCTACACTTAGAATTACTATATCATAGAAAACAAATTGTACATATACAGATACATAGTAAGTAAAAATATTGATTTGATTTACTTAATACTTTACGCCCACATACCTATACATAATTTAGTTAAAATTACAGTACTCGTTCATATTTGATTACTAAACAAACAAAACTAAAGCTACCGCATTTAAAGATACGTCAGTATCGTCGTGAACGTAAGAAAGTTACATTTAAAATGTTTATGGTATTTCTAATGTTTTTCGAAACAGTGGTGGGCTTTGATCTGGTGATAAGTAACCACGTCGCATTAAAAATTGCGTTGCACAAACTATCAAGAACATGTTTGAAGACGACAAGTCTATATTATTTATTTCAGAAGTTGGGAAAGAATTTGCGTTTCCTGACAAGATTAGAAATCCTTACGCGATTGCTGATACAAGAGGATTGGAACATCAAAATAAGTTGGCGAAAATATTCTTGAACGATCAAAATATCGTTGCTCATTTTGGGGACTGGTATGAATTTCATAAATTCTATACTTTAAACACCTATTTTTATCAAGCAAGAAGAACAAATTCTATGTTGTTTGTAAAGAATTATCAATATATATATGAGATTCAAAGCACATTTGTGTGGTTATGGAAATTCTTTTCTACAATGTGATTGTAATTGGTTACGATCACAATTTTGTACCAACAATATTTTACAGCGATCCGTTTGCAATGGAAAATCAATGTGGAAATAAAATTGGAAAGTTTATCATCAGCTACGACTGCAACTCAACAAGGAAGTACCGATTTCCTTCAATTTTCAGAAGGTATCCATACTGTAACTTACTAACTGACGATCATAAATATAAGAGTTTAGTTCATTCTTCACACATTTACTATACTTATTCAAGATTAATGGTAACAATGAGACAGGCACTCAACGTAACTCAATATTTAAATACAGATTCATATTTTTGGTTAGTTTATAATTCTTTGAATGTTGCTTACAAAACTAAAATGTTAAGTGTTTCAGTTTTTTTGCAAAGTGACATCGTTTGGAGCGTTCCAATTCCAAAACGAATATCACCGCTTATTGTATTGAAAATTGTGTTTAAACCAATTATATGGATATTTGTTGTACTTGCGTTTACATTTACTTCGTTCGTTTGGTGGTTGGTTGCTAAAGTTTTCAAACAAGATACCAACATTCATTTCCTCGATGTTTTATTAGACTTATACTCACTATCATTGTTCGGTTCTTGTAAAAGTGTTCCTTTCAGGTGGGGTTTAAGGTACATTTTCATCGCGTACGTAATCTACGCTATTCACTTACAAACTGCTTTACTTCAAATCTTGTTCAGAATTCTCACAATTCCCCAGTACGAAACTCCCATTAGCACTTTAGAGGATCTCGCTAACTCAAATTTGTCCATTTTATTCGGGATGATTGGTACAGTTGGCTTAATTCCATCGAAACTAAGAGTTCTTTACACAAAACAATCTACAACAAATTTATGATCTTAACGAAAGCGTCGGACGAATTCGAAAATACTGTAATAGCTAAAAATTTAACTTCTCATAGTATTTTTTGGCCTAAAGAGCATTTTGATGATGTTACAAGGAATTCACCGATCGTATCGCAGCATTTCGTTGATAACTCATTCAGTGGACCTATACAATTTGTGTTGGATGGAGATGGTTCAATAAATTTATGGCCTGCAATTCATAAAATACTTGCAATTGCCATTGAATCAGGAACTGTTGATTTTTATTCTAAATATTTTCATCTGATGACAGAAAATAAATTGAAATTTGAAAACGAAATCAAAATCGTAATTACCATAGAGCATTTGTGTTCTATATTTGTTATATGGGGATTCGGTTTAGTTTTCGCTACTATAATTTTGTTTTAGAACTGATGAGTAAGAAAAAATAAAGCTTCTAGCATTGAATTACATGTAAAACTTGGCTATTTCTATAATTTTTGAAAATATATATTAATTGCATTCATCTAGTGTGTTGATATTTCCATCACAGCACAAAATTTATTTTATAATTATTTATAAATTAAAAGTGAAATGTTTAAATAAATAGGGGTTATTTTTTTGTTTGGTAAATTCGTTGACACTTTATGTTGCATTATGTTAACATGTATTAAGTTTCATTGTTAATCCGAAGAAGTTTGAACAAAATGTTTAGTTTCTTGAATTTATATTTATTTTTAAGAAATGAACGGCTAAAAAGCTTTGACGAAATATTAACATATACTCTACTTAAAACTATTGTTTCTATTAAAGCACATATGTTTTCTCATCGTATTGTTTAAGAGCAAGACTGTTTGTTATTCACTTGTTTTATATGTAAATAGTAGTGGTTGTTGCTATACATTCAATTATAAATACGTTTTATTATTGTACTCTGAATTTAAATCAAATGTCTAAGATGGTTTTTAACGTGATTAATTTCTGTATAAAGTGTTAAAGATTCAAGATTGAATTAATAAACTGCTGACAGTAATAATTTATTTATTTGACACACACATTATCTCATAAAAAATGTTACGGTTTTATTTTTCGAAGGGACGTATGTGGAGAGCCGTCTTAAAACGTGTGTCGCGAATAATATGTTACGACGAAAGTCGTATTTGGCGCGCATTTTGCTAATTTTCTATTGGTGGAAGATAAAATCCGACTACATTTCTTAGACGAACAGCAGACATCTTCTTTTTCTTTCCGTACGTGCGGGTGATTTGGCGTACCTCTTAAAGTTTCCACAAAAATTATTAATGTGTGATTCAAGATTTCCAATTCAAATTGGTTTTTAAGTTTAAATCCGGCTAAATTTACCTTGAGTACACTTTGCTTTCTTTTCTTTCCTGGTTGTATTAATTCTAATTGCTACGTATGCTTTTAGCACGTTCTCGTTGTGTGTTATACCTGGATAACTCTTGAGGGCGCTGGAGTGGCGCATTAAAAACCTTCCCTATCAATTAAAGACTAATCACGTTTTGCATTAGTTAAGCTGCAGAACAGCCGGTAGATACCACGTCTACAGGGGTTGGTAATGCTTCATAATTTCATCGAGGGAGACTATCACGTTTCGTTCGTATTCGCACACCTTCCCTTAGAGAAATCCTGGGATTATCTAACTGTCGATACCGTCGCTAGCAGAAAACCTTCATACTCGGAACTGCATCCTACCGATTACAGCCAAGTTTTAGTATTTACGCAACTTATTCAGTGATAATGTGTATGAAGCTCAAGTACATATTACATAGAACGGCTTGATCTCTAATATTTAAGTAAATTTTTATTCGGTGTACGCTCCACAACCGAATGTTTTTTAACCAGCTCAATACAGACTTCTTTGGATTTGCGGGAGGTACTCACCCCTTTAATTCTAGTTTAAGTTAGTTTAAATCGCCGTGTGTAAGTGATATGTGTACGTAGAGTCTTTTTAGTAGCCAATTCTTCATTAGAATGATAACTTTAACTCGGGTGTAACTAAAACTTACCTGATATCCGACACATTAATTGCGAGTTTTATTTATTGTTAAGCGAGGCTGCTGCTAACGCACGTAACTATCTGCGACAGTTTCTCTATTTCTGTCACATTCACTTAGTACTTTAAGATTTGTTTGTTGTTTTATTAAATTGTCTGTCTTTCTCTTTTGTTTATGTTTGATCTAGCGTATTAGGCTTTAAGTAAAATCTGTTAGACGGTTTTACTTCTTTCTTTTACCCAACAGGTGGCGCCTTGTTAGACAGCAGTTTAATTTCTTAGAATTCTCTACGAACTTAGTGAGCTACATCGAGCCGAATTTCCTTTGGTTGTTTTTTTTAAGGTTGTTTTACTAGAGCCGTCGCTTTTTTATGTTATCTGTAAACAACAACCGTTACAAAACAACAACAAATAACTAAGGATTCAATAACTGTTTTACAACAATACTCTCCCTAAACCAGTATTTTTAAATATTTGAACACAATCCCAGTAAACTTCGAATTTTCTCGAAACGAACTCTTGGAAGGGATTTTGTAAGAATATCCGCCTTTTGAAGTTCTCCAGATATGTGTTCTATTTGAAGATGTTCTTCTTCAATTCGTTCGCGGACAAAATGATACCTCACTTCTATGTGTTTCGATCTTTGATAGAATACCGGATTTTACGGCACTAATATTGTCGACGAAAAGTTTCTTTAAAGATAAAACTTCAGTAAATAGTTTGCTTAGCCACACTCTATCTTTTGCTGCCTCGCTTGCCGCAATATATTCGGCTTCCATAGTCGAAAGTGAAACACATCGCTGTCGCTTACTTGTCCAAGTAATCACTCCACCACAAAATGTTGAACAAAATCCATTTAATTAGCAGCGAAAGTTATGTCTGGTCGTGTCATAACTGACAAATACGTCAAACTGCCTACTGCTTCTCGGAATGGCAGTTCAATTGGCTCAGTTATCGGATGTATTTCATTATTTGTCGACACTTTTCCAGAGGTGTTTTCACCGGATTTACATCTTCCATCTTCAAGCACTTAAGAAGTTTCTCTACGTTTTCTGATTGATAAAGATCGAACCATCTTTTTTCCGATGAATGAAAACATTCAGAAAACTTTCGACACAATTGCAAACTGTGATTTAAAATTCTTTCTTCAGTACAAATAAGATTTGTTTAATAGCCTTTTATCAATAGCCACTACAAGACCATCATCCACATAAAAACAACTATCAGTTTGTTATTCACGGTGTTGCGATAATACATACAAGGATCAGCTACACTTTCTTCTAATTGAAACCTTTTTAGTGTATCCTTGAATCAGTTATTCCAACACCTAGACGATTGTTTCAAATTATTTAGACTTCTATTGAGCTTACGTAAACATCAAACTGTGCCATTTTTAGTTTTTCACAAGCAACAATACTCAAAACTGATCGTATAGTGTGTCAAACGAACAACATGACTATATGTTTCGCTATAGTCAATTCCCCAATCGCTGACCAAATCCACGAACCACCGTCAGGTTTTGTAACGACTAACGTCACCATTATAATTGCTTTTTATTTTGTACACCCATCGATTGCTTATCGGCTTTCGACTATCTGTCAAGTTCACTAAACTCCAAATTAAACTTTCATGAAGCGATTTCATTTTTTTTCTTCCATAGCATCAATCTATTGTTTTTCTTTTTAGAAGTCACTGCATCTGCAAAACTCAACGGTTCTTTCACTTCAGCAATCAACATTCCAATGTACCGCTCTGGTGGGTTAATATTTACTTTGTGACGGGATTATTTTGCAAATAATTGATTTATAGACCAATTTCTCCTTACAGTATAGGCAGCCGTGTTTACACTAATGCTTTTGAATATGCATTCTTACATTAAACAGTGTTTTGGGATTTTAGTTGTTTGGAATTGCAGGTTCCGATGATTTGTATGCATTTGCAAAAGTTACAATTCATTTTCTATTTACTGACGGCCGCGAAAAAGGTGTACATAGAAAATGCTGTCTAAAAATTAAACAATTAGACATGTGCTTTGTAATATTGATTGAAGTAAAATCATCCCATTCAAATTAGGAAGTAAGTCTTCAATTCCGTTTCCTGTGTAAGTACCTTTTTCACTTTCCTATGTTTTAATAAAATCTTTGCTCTTACGGGTTCTACTAATTGCAGGCACCTTTTTTTGTCTTTGGTCTTTCGTTTGTGGGTTTTCCCATTTGGCTTATTCTGCTGGTCATTGCAGATGTACTTCGTTTAAATTAATAAATGGATATTTAATTATGGTTATGCTGGCAAGGATAATAATCCAAAAATTATAAAATATTGAAGTGGATCTGATATCACACCACCGTTGGAATTTCAACCTACCTCAAACCCTCCGTCGGGTCAAGTAACCACTTAAAAAGCCGTTTATCTAGTACTTGGTGAGCAGCCCAGCAACTATTATCAACGGAGTCTATTTTGGCTTTTCCTTTTCTTTGTTGGATAATCAAATATTAGATTTGGATACAAAAGCTGTTATCTTTGCCAATTAACTGTCGAACACCGAAAACTTCCTAGTTATAAAAGTTAAGTTAACTCTTTTATGCATGTCATTCATAAATTTTGTCGTGTCCTATGTACCTATTTAAATAATCGGCCAAGGTCCGGTAGTCGCCGTAATTGTTGTTAAATAACTTTTGAACAATAGTTGTCACGTGAATCACTTTCAAGGATCAATCGGTGTTACGACTGTCAAATACGCTAACCTATTTGGGGCGTTTGTGCCTCGAATTTATATTGGTGTTTTAACTTGCTCTCGTGAATTATTATTATTTGATAACTATATTGTGCTATTTATTCTAAATGATATTATTTATTGTTTTGTTTATGTGTTTTTTGTGTGTTAATTGAACTCTAGTCGCTATAACAATATACATATTTCTATTTACGTACGGTTTGTTTTTGTTTCTACGAGTTCCTAGTGGCTCTAAATATTTCTTATACGTAATCCTTGGTGGCGCCTTATAAATTTTCGAGCAGTGTAGAGGCCTTCATTTCGAAGATTCTCAATCAACCCGACCACTTCCGACTAAGAAGAGCTGCCGGCCAGGCCTTCTAGTACTGCTATATACTGGGTTCCCCATATTAGACTATACAATTTAAAAATCGAATAAAAACTTTCTAATCAAAGTAAATTAACTTTTTAATCGACTAGTATGTAGCTTATTCTGTGGGATTTATGACTAAAGTAAATAACAATTCAAGTTTTGATCATGTCTTCCAAATGCCCTCCTTCGACTTCAATGCATTTTTGAATTCTAAGTTCAAAATGTATCATCACTCGGCAAAGCAAATCTCCATTTATTCCTGCAAATACATTTCGAATCTGCTCCTTCAGCTCCAGAATTGTTGCGGGAATTGTTACTACTTTAGTCATAAATCCCACAGAATAAGCTACATATTAGTCGATTAAAAGTTAATTTACTTTGATTAGAAAGTTTTTATTTGACTTTTAAATTGTATAGTCTAATATGGGAAACCCTGTATTTATTTTAGTTTGTTTACAAATATACCGTAACAACTCTTGATCTCAGATTGTATTTTGGCTCGGTTTCTCTCTTTGAAGCTTTTCATCTGATTCTGATTATTAATTTTTATTTTCTTTGACAAAAACTTGTGCTTCATTATCAATGAAAGACTTTATATTACATCTGTTATATTTAAGAACATTGAAATTTATTTTACTTAGTAAGTGAGAACAATCAATATTATTAGAAACTATGTTGTATAAAGATAAAGTATCATTGAAATCTCTTCTAGACTCTAATTTCCTTTACCCTAGATATTGCCTGATACTCCCCTGTTACATGATTTTGACTTAATTTATATTGACAAAACGTAGGAACTTATTTTCACCTTTTTCATTTTGGTAACATTGGAACTTATTGTAAGGACACCACACAAGACAACCATATTCAAGGACAGAACAAATTAGAGCACAATACAACACTTTAAACCTATTTACATCTAGAAAATAACTGGACGCTCTTAACACAAATCCCAATACTCTACTGGCCATAACTACTATATTATTGATTTGGTTACTGAAAGACAAATCACCTGTAATGGTAACTCCCAGATCTAGAATAGTGTCAACGCACTTAAGCCTAACATTAAAGACATCAAAACTTATTTCAGAGTTTTTTCTTTTTCCGACTAAAACTGTACACCACCGTTCCAACTTTTTTAATTCACTTTTCATCAGTTCCAGGTTACTTTCACTCCTTATAACACTAAAGACTTTTAGATCGTCAGCAAACAACAAGTATTTAGAGTAGCAGAATTGACTACCAATGTCATTCACAAACAGGTTAAAAAGTAAAGGTCCCAAGTGGGATCTTTGAGGTACACCTGAGGTAGCAATAAAATTGTCGGAAAGAAAATCTTACTCTCAATCGCCTGTCACTTCAGTAGTCACTAAACCAACGTAGTAGAGAGCCACTTATACCATAATATTCCAGTTTAGCAATAAGTATAGTATGGTTTACCTTGTCAAACGCTTTACTGAAGCCCGTGTAAATAGATTCTATATCAGCTCCTACCTCGAAAGCATCTAGAATACGTTGAGTGTAGATCACAAGGTTAACAAACTTGTGTTGATGTACCATAACTATATTTTTTATAAGTGAGCATAATTTCTCTTGTAGTAGCTTTTTAAGAAGTTTAGGTATGGCAGAAAGTATAGAAATGGGACAGTAATTTCTTACAACATTTTTATTACCACCCTTCTGAATTGGTCAAATAAAAGCTGATTTCCATTACTTAAGGAAGACTCCTGATTTTAAAGACCAGTTAAAGAGTATTTGAAGCGAATAACTTAAAACCATTCTGCAGTTTGTTAGCACAATTTGGGATACTTTATCAGGGTCTATTGACTTCTTACTAGTTAACTTTCCCAATGCTTGATATATTTCAAACTGAGTAAACTGAATGAGCGAGACGTCAACTTCAGAGCTAGATCTCCCTTCCACCCTTGGCCAAAAATACTGAAGAAAAAAATTTAGCAAATATGTTGGCAATGACTCAACCATCCGAGCTTTCCTCACCATCAAATATCATTTGAACTGGCATACTTTCATCTTTTCTAAGAGATTTTAGATAGGCCCAAATTAATTTGGATTTGCTTTCAAGGAGTGCTCAACAGAATTTTTATAATTGAAAAGGTCTAATTTTGGTAATTCTTTACATTTAGCTCGTAGAATGGAAAAATTGTTGCAATCCTCTATCTTACCAGATAATTTGAAACATTTATGTGCTACCTTTTTCTTAATTATGTAATCTTTAGCTCCGGACAACACGATTTTAAAACTTACTGGCACATTTATTCCTAAGAGGTACATACAGATTAGAAGATTTTTAAAAACGTCTCTACCGCTATTCGTACACATTTCACAAAAACGTTCAACTTTTTCAGCCATTTTTTTAAATTAAACATTGGTTATGGCACCTTAATTAAAAATTAATATTTCGGAGTCTCAAAAGATTTTGAAATTTAAAAATGGAAAATAATCGTCTTTTAACGTCCTCTAGTCCCAAAAGTGCGCATCAAAATAGTTTTAGAAAGTCCAGTAATTTTATTTGTTAATTAACGATTTTCTTTAAAAAATCCTACGGCCATTCTATGAGGTTAAAAAATCTGTAACTTTCACAACTTACTTTTTATCACCACAAAAACGTAAAAAAATTGGGAACCCACCAAGTGCCTTACAAAAAAATCCCAGCCAGTGACATTTGAAACTCTCCAAACGAACTATCGCACTTGGTGCGCTCGGGTTTTGCATACTTATTGTATCTACAAGAACTATACTTTTACCCAATATCATCGCTCTACGACTTTTCATTATTCAATTATACGCATTTTAATTTTTTACGATTTTTTACGATTTTTACGTATTTTACGTTACAAAAATGTTTTAAATTTTTTTGGCTAGGCGGATAAAATAGCTGAGATCCTAACGAACAACTTTCCCTTTTAACATTTTTTTATCCGACCTAACCTTAAAAAGATAGAAGCCAAAAACTGAAGATTTTGATCTTAATTAACAAATTGCGAAATGTTCCCATAAAGTGTCGATGTCAACTTTTTGATATGTTATTCCTGCGGCCTAAACTTAATTTACGTGAAAAAAAAATCGCCAGTATACACGAGTTCTACTAACTTTTCTCTTTGACTGGACTACTAGGTCTGGTGATAGGATCAAGTTTATGGATCTCTACTGAGTTATCGTTTGTCCTTGGCTTTAGTTGAACATGGAAACATTCTCATAAAAATAAAAAAGGTCCTGGAACCTTTTCGATTTACCAACGTAACAAACTACATTTAAATATGACAATAATAAATCAATACTTTTTCGTCAGGGATTCTGCATAAGACAATCCAGCTACACTTAGGAATTATTATATCATAGAAACAAATTGTACATATGCAGTTACATAGTAGGTAGAAATATCGATTCGATTTACTTAATACTTTACGTCCACATATATATAATTTAGTTAAAATCGTTTTTACAGTAGTCGTTCATATTTGATTACTAAACAAACAAAACTAAAGCTACCGCCTTTAAAGATACGTCAGTATCGTCGTGAACGTAAGAAAGTTACATTTAAAATGTTTATGGTATTTCTAATGTTTTGCGAAACAGTGGTGGGCTTTGATCCGGTGATAAGTAACCATGTCGCATTAAAAAATTGCGTTGCACAAACTATCAAGAACATGTTTGAAGACGACAAGTCTATATTATTTATTTCAGAAGTTGGGAAAGAATTTGCGTTTCCTGACAAGATTAGAAATCCTTACGCGATTGCTGATACAAGAGGATTGGAACATCAAAATAAGTTGGCGAAAATATTCTTGAACGATCAAAATATCATTGCTCATTTTGGGAACTGGGATGAATTTCATAAATTCTATACTTTGAACACCTATTTTTATCAAGCAAGAAGAACAAATTCTATGTTGTTTGTAAAGAATTATCAATATATATATGAGATTCAAAGCACATTTGTGTGGTTATGGAAATTCTTTTTCTACAATGTGATTGTAATTGGTTACGATCACAATTTTGTACCAACAATATTTTACAGCGATCCGTTTGCAATGGAAAATCAATGTGGAAATAAAATTGAAAGCTTATCATCAGCTACGACTGCAACTCAACAAGGAAGTAGGGGACGATTGAAATATAAAGAACCTGTCACGTGACCTGCGCCGTGAACGAAAATGAAACGGACGAGTCTACTGTTCACATTAAGGGCAACAACGAATTGTATTTTGTAATTTCGTTTGTAGTGTTATTCAAATTATACCCTAGTTTAATAAATACATTCATAGTAAGGTATATTTTTATGATTTGCGTTGCAGATTGATTCACGTGACAGGTTCTTTACATTTCAATCGTCCCTACCGATTTCCTTCAATTTTCAGAAGGTATCCATACTGTAACTTATTAACTGAAGATCATAAATATAAGAGTTTAGTTCATTCTTCACACATTTACTATACTTATTCAAGATTAATGGTAACAATGAGACAGGCACTCAACGTAACTCAAAATTTAAATACAGATTCATATTTTTGGTTAGTTTATAATTCTTTGAATGTTGCTTACAAAACTAAAATGTTAAGTGTTTTGTTTTTTTGCAAAGTGACATCGTTTGGAGCGTTCCAATTCCAAAACGAATATCACTGCTTATTGTATTGAAAATTGTGTTTAAACCAATTATATGGATATTTGTTGTACTTGCGTTTACATTTACTTCGTTCGTTTGGTGGTTGGTTGCTAAAGTTTTCAAACAAGATACCAAAAATTCATTTCCTCGATGTTTTATTAGACTTATACTCACTATCATTGTTCGGTCCGTGTAAAGTGTTCCTTTTAGGTGGGGTTTAAGGTACATTTTCATCGCGTACGTAATCTACGCTATTCACTTACAAACTGCTTTTACTTCAAATCTTGTTCGAATTCTCACAATTCCCCAGTACGAAACTCCCATTAGCAGTTTAGAGGATCTCGCTAACTCAAATTTGTCCATTTTTATTCGGGATGATTGGTACAGTTGGCTTAATTCCATCGAAACTAAGAGTTCTTTACACAAAACAATCTACAACAAATTTATGGTCTTAACGAAAGCGTCGGACAAATTCGAAAATACTGTATTAGCTAAAAATTTAACTTCTCACAGTATTTTTGGCCTAAAGAGCATTTTGATGATGTTACAAGGAATTCACCGATCGTATCGCAGCATTTCGTTGATAACTCATTCAGTGGACCTATACAATTTGTGTTGGATGGAGATGGTTCAATAAATTTATGGCCTGCAATTCATAAAATACTTGCAGTTGCAATTGAATCAGGAATTGTTGATTTTATTCTAAATATTTTCATCTGATGACAGAAAATAAATTGAAATTTGAAAACGAAATCAAAATTGTAATTACCATAGAGCATTTGTGTTCTATATTTGTTATATGGGGATTGGGTTTAGTTTTCGCTACTATAATTTTTGTTTTAGAACTGATGAGTAAGAAAAATAAAGCTTCTAGCATTGAATTACATGTAAAACTTTGCTATTTCTATAATTTTGTGAAAATATATATTAATTGCACTCATCTAGTGTGTTGATATTTCCATCACAGCACAATTTTTTTTTTATAATTATTTATAAATTACGGGTGAAATGTTTAAATAAATAGGGGTTATTTTTTTTGTTTGTTAAATCCGTTGACACTTTATGTTGCTTTATGTTAACATGTATTAAAGTTCATTGTTAGGTAATCCCAAGAAGTTTGAACAAAATGTTAAATTTTTGACTTTATGTTTATTTTAAGAAATGAACGGCTAAAAGCTTAGACGAAATATTAACATATACTCTATTTAAAACTATTGTTTTTATTAAAGCACATATGTCTTCTCATCATATTGTTTAAGAGTCAGACTCTTTGTTATCCACTTGTTTTTATATTATAAATTTTTAACTTGATTAATTTCTGTATAAAGTGTTAAAATTCAAGATTGAATTAATAAACTGCTGAAAGTAGTCATTTATTTATTTTAACACACACCTTATCACATCGAAATTTTACAACAATAAGGTAATGGAACCTATTTCTGACATACCCCCAATAGCTGACAATCTGAGAGAAATAATAAAAAATAAGAAGAATTTTTAAGTTCTGGCAACAGTGAGTGTGTCAATTACTCATTAGAACTACTATTATATTGTTATTTGCATCCTGATTTCTTACACCAAACTGTCAGTTGATTGTCATCACTTCATTGTCATCTACATTTTAACGGATTTTCTTAGTAGGTTTCTTAAGAACACAAGATTGTTTTAGGCTTATTTTAATGAAATTTTATTGCAACTCGAAGTAAATTGAGTTTTTATAGCTTAAGTATTGTCTTAGAATAAACAATTATTACTGAGAAATAGGCAGTAACTATAGTTTGTCGGTTTGAAGAGCGGGTGTCAGGTATAGGCTACTGAATAATATTCATTACCCTATAGCTGATAGTGATGTCAGGAATTGGTAATAGTGAAATGTAGATAAAAGTCAATTTCCTACCTAAATGTAGTATGTTTTTAATTAGAAACACTAAAGTAATCACATTTTGTTGACATTGACATATGATCCAATAGCTATGACATCCCTGTTCGGCAAAGGGCCTTGCACAATCAGATATTGCGGGTCACTACCTATATTAGCTAGTTAATAATTTCCAGTGTACTTAAGTGAGATTAGGAAAAAATCTACAACACTATTTCACAAAACACAATCACACACTAATATAGGGCACACAACAAATATTCTGCAAATTGGTGTTGAGGGGTTGAGTAAGGACAAATCAGATTTCTTGTCTAATATTTGTTTCAGGAGAAGGGTCGATATTATACTTTTACAGGAAACACACGGTGGAGATGAGATTGTTTTGCTATTTCTTCAACCTACTATTTTTTCCGTCATTGTCGTGACTGGCGCTTGGACCGGTCTATTATGTGTCGTCATGCAATGGCTGTGCTGTTATATTTTATGTTCTTATTTAGCTTCTATAATGTTTACACACTTAATTAATATTATTACATGTGAACACTAGGGTGGATAAGGGTTGGCATGTTTAGGTTTTAGTGGTTTTCCTAAACCTTGAAGCAAATGCTTTGCCAAGACGAACCAATCCACAATTGCACACGGTTTCGTTACCGCATTGTACAGGTTTATATTGATCTTCTGGTGCACCATACATAACACTTACATCACAATACAATATTTAAAATGTACCAAAACGATTAAATAAATTAAATAAATGAGATTTCGTGTTTTTCATGATTTAGATTAAGATGTCTAAGAATAAAGCATGAAATATTTGGTAAAAAAATCTTCGCAGTGCTTTGCAAGAGATCGATAATGGTATACCAATTGCTACAGCTAGTAAGCGTTATGGTTTCTTAGAACAACACTTTTGTAGAAAAAAAACTGGAAAGTATCTGTAAAGCACTTTTCTTTATATTTTAAATTCATATTCGCGCCATCCCCGCCAAACATGTTATGTTGTGCGTCACGGTAGGGGATAAAGGTTCGATCGATTGAAGTCAATGCATTCAATCAAAAACTATGAAAAGAGCAGTACCAGCGCCATTAATAGTTGGTTATAGTACAATAAAACAAATAAAATTTACATACCTAGAATTTTACTTTAACCAAAATATCATACACATCACATTGGTCCTTCGCCGAATTAAAAATTAAAGCAAGAAAATTATTGGAAATTGAAAAGACAGAAAACGTGGTTCAAGAAAATCAAGGTTAGCAGTCGAACAAGGCCGTTTGAGGAAACATCCATTAGTAAGTCATCCTTCAATAGTTTAGTAGATCCTTCAATATCCTTGTTATAAAAAAAATTTGGTCAGAATGGTTGATACATTAAAGTCATTAAAAGTAAAGAGAGGTTCGTTAAAATCGCAAATTACATTGTTTGAAAAATTCTTAGATGGTGTTAACATAGACAACATAACAAATATTATTACGACGAATCTAATCGAACGCAAAACAAATTAGAAAATGTATTAAGCCAATTTGATGAAGTACAATTAGAAATTGAACTGTTAACATTCGACGATTCCAGGCTCACGCCGCAGAATCGGTCGAACGCAAGAATTTTACACGCGTTATTTCGACGTTGCAAGCAAATCGTTAACATTAATCAATAGTTCGAGTGCTATTGAACGCCCGATAAATGCTGAGTCTGGATTCAAAATTTAATGATGCCTTATCACAAGCGTCGTGTACTAAAATAGACAATGTCAATTCCAAACGTGTAATAAAATTACCCCGCTAACGCTTCCGAGTTTTGATAAGCACATTTACCTTGTGGCGCAGCTTTGTCAGATTCTTTTAATGTAATACATACCGACAATCAGTTATCGATACGTTCAAAAATTAACTTATTTGAAGTCGGCATTAAAAGGAGAACCTTTCGATTTAATTAGCACCTTAGAAAACGATTGATCAAAATTATCAAATTGCGTGGACTATTTTAAATAAAAGATATGATAATAAACGTAGAATAATCAACAATCACGTTCAAAAAACTTTTTGAGCATTCCAAACATAACAAGGGAGTCATCTACGTTACTTAAAGATTTAATAAATAATGTTGCAAACACATTTAAATTGTTTACGAGCATTAGAACAGCCGGTTGACCTTTGGAACGCGTTGTTAATTCCAATAATAATTTCTAAATTAGACAATCAAACAGAAAAGAATGGGAAATTAGGTTAAACATGTTGAATTGTAAAAATAACGAAATCCCAACATTAGAAGAATTCTTGGAATTTTGACTTCAAAGCTAATAACTTTAGAATCAATTTCAAAAAGCATGTAGAAATAATTAAAAATTCTAGTTCAAAATCATTAGTGCGGTCATACGCTACAATCAACGAACAATTAAAATGCTTGAATTGTAGTGGAGCTCATTCCTTATATCAATGCAAAGATTTTTGAATGCGGATCATAGCGCAAAACAGATATTGTAAAAAGCACCAACTTTGCATAAATTGTTTTAAAAAGGGCATCTAGTTAAAGATTGCAAATCGCAGTTTAGGTGCAAAACATGTCATAGAAAACATAATTCGTTATTACACATAGATACAAACACAACAAATGTCAATCAAGTAGAAGTAAATGACCGTGAAGAAACAAATAATGTTCAGACATATTCATTGCTTAGCATCAATTCCTTAGTATTGTTATCTACTGCATTAGGTTACGTGAATGATATTAATAACAAACGTCATACAGTTAGGATGTTGTTAGATAGTGCATCACAATCAATTTTATTACTGACAAAATAAATGCATCTAACTTAAGAAGCTTAGAAAAATACCATTTCATGTTAACATTATAGGCATAAATCAAGGTTCGATAAACAATAACTCTATTACGTTGGGAAATTTTAGTTAAATCAACGATTAATGATTTTTCCGCAAAGCTAAAATGTTTAGTAGTTCCAGAAATTGCAAATGCACTTCCGAATCAAACTATTCAAATCAAGTATTGTAAAAGTCCCCTAAACATTAAATTAGGAGATCCAAAATATTACCAAGCAAAATCTGTGGATATTCTAGTAGGTGCGAATATTTTTGGACATTACTGTCAGTAGGACAATTTCAGCAAAACTCTATCACATTTCATAAAATCATAAATTCGGATGGGTTTTATCAGGTGAAATTATCAGATAACAAATTTACAAAAGTTATTCCTTGATCCAACAAACACAAACAGTAGATTCACATATATGACTTTAGAGGATCTTAATACCAATTTAAATCATTTTTTGGAAATTGATGAAGGCGAACCAAACAATCAATGTATTAACTCGCGAAGAAGAATCTTGTGAGAGAGAAGTTTATCGAAACAACTTCGCGTGACATCTGTGGTAGGTTTGTTGTCAAATTTCCATTTAAATCAAATCCTCTTGAATTAAGGGATAATTTTGAAATTGCAAAAAACGATTTTTGTCACTAGAACACAAATTAAATAACAACATGGTTTTGAAAAATCAGTATTCGAATTTTATAAATGAGTATTTGGAATTAAAACATATGTCATTAATTGGAAACGCAAAAGATTATAAATCAAGTTGTAAAAGGTTTTATTTACCACACCATTGCGTTCTTTAAAGAGTCAAGTACAACAACAAAAATAAGAGTTGTTTTTGACGGATCGTGTCGCAACAGATTCAGAAGTCATCGTTAAATGACATACAGCATGTAGGGCCTAAAATACAAGACGACATTTTTTGCGTTATTAATTAGATTTAGATGCCATAAATTTGTATTAGCAGGAGACCTTGAAAAAATGTATAGACAAATATGGATACATCCAGACGACCGTAGTCATCAATGTATTCTTTGGCAAGAAAAGAAACAGAAGAAATTAAAATTTATCAATTAAATACTGTCACGTATGGGGACAAAATCGGTCTCCTTACCTTGCAGTTAGGTGCTTAAAGCAAGTAGGTTTATAGATAATCAGTTAAGTTACCCAATAGAATCTGCGAATCATAATAGAAGACTTTTATGTAGACGATCTATTAACTGGGCATGATAGTTTAGAAAGGTTAATAGAGATTAAAAATAACTTAATGTCAATTTAAAAACTCAGGTTTTAATTTAAGAAAATTTCAAAGTAACGTAGTAGAATTGAGCGACCAAAATATAAATCATTTAGTTCCGATGAACACATCAGAAACAAATCACAAAACTTTAGGAATATTTTGGAATTGTTCACAAGATTCAATCACCAGTACATTTTTACATTAAAATCGAATGAAACTGAAATTACAAAAAGAAACATTTTAGCACTAACATCACAATTATATGATCCTTTTAGGTTTGTTATCACCAATTGTAATAGTAGAAAATTATTAATTCAAGAATTATGGAATTACAATTGTCATGGGATGAATCAGTTCCAATGAAATTATTTTCTCGTTGGCAAACAGTTAGAGATGATCTTCGAAACATTGACAAAATTTGCATACCAAGACATGCATTAATCGATGGGTATAATAATATAGAGTTACATACCTATGCAGATGCATCTGAACGTGCATTTGGGGCGTGTGTATATTTGAAATTCTATCATAAATTTAACAAAGTATCGGTAAATTTGTTAGCAGTAAATCTCGTGTTGCACCAATCGAAACAATCACTTGCCGCGACTAGAATTATGCGCAGCCTCGTTTAGCAGTTCAGTTGTCATACAAAATCAAACAACTATTAAAAATCAAAATTAATAATGAGTATTTTTGGGAGTGATTCAAAAAATTACTTTATGTTGGATCAAATCGGATCATAAAAAATGGAAACCGTAATGTAGCGAATCGTGTAGCAGAAATAAATAAATTGTCAAATTCAGAAAGCTGGTTTTATGTAAATGTTACATTGCAGTTTTATTTGTTTTTCAATAAAAGCTATACTTTGGAATTGGTTACAAGTTTGAGTACACACGTATTTTTAATGGCTTTAAAAAGATTTATTGCAAGACGTGGTAAACCGTTAAACATTTACAGTGATAATGGTAGTCAAATTTTGTTGGTACAAAATGAATTGTACGACTTGTTTAAATTTCTCGAGCAAAATAAACACGAAATAATAGATTCAGCATCTAGTACGGGGCTATCAGCTTGGCATTTTATTCCTCCGGGTTCACCCACCTTTGGTGGCTTATGGGGAAAACGCTGTAAAAAATGTTAAATACCATATTAAAAGAATTTTATCAAATATCAATCTTACCTTTTGAAGAATTTCACATACGCTTCTTGCGCAAATTGAAAGCATCATAAATTCTAGACCACTCAACACCGTTGTCTTCTGATCCCAACGATTGTGAATCCTTGACTCCTGCTCGGCTTTTCTCATTGGTCAGATGGCTTTTACCAATATACCAGATCCAAAACCTAAAAGACTTACCTCAACAAAGACTAACAAAGACATCAACTATTACAACAATTAACGTCGCACTTTTGGTCAACTTGAACAAGAGAATACATCAGTAGCCTGCAGACAAAAATCAAAATGGAAAAGAACATCAAAACTTAGAAGTGGGCTCGATGGTGTTACTCAAAGAAACTAACTTACCTCCTGCAAATTGGCGGTTGGGTCGAATAATTCAACTGCATATCCGGTGTCCAGACGGGAGTCGTCAGAGTGGTGACAATTAAATGTGGAACAACAGATTGAAGAGGGCAACCAATAAATTGTGTTTGTTACCAAATCAATAAATTAAAAAAAAAAAAACAATGTTAATTTTGTTTAGTTTTATCGTTTCATTAAGAAAACTATATTTCTTTTGTTTGTTAAACTTTTGTATCATTTTCAAATATGTATTAGAAATAGTAAATGGTTATTTGTTGAACTTGTAGTTCAAGGCGGGCAATATGTAAAGCACTTTCTTTATTTTTAAATTCATACTATTCCATCCCCGCCATAACATGTTATGTTGTGCGTCACGGTAGGGATAAAGGTTCGGATCGATTGAAGTCAATGCATTCAATCAAAACTATGAAAAGAGCAGTACCAGCGCCATTAATAGTTGGTTATAGTACACATAAAACAAATAAAATTTACATACCTAGAATTTTACTTTAACCAAAATATCATACACATCACAGTATCCAAGAGAGTACAGAAAGGGTCCGTCTACGAATCTAGCTGATTTCGAAGAAAAATCACTGGTTAAATGGCTTTTCCATATTGCAGGGATTTCCGCAATCAAATTACAACTTAACATTCGGTTGAACTGATTTTTAAGGGAGAAGAACAGAGAATACTTCTTTTTCTCAATGGAAGACCAGGAAAGAAAAGTGGTATCCTATTATTTATAAAACGACATCCCGAAGTGAACAATAGAGTTATCTCAAAAATTTATCATCTGGGTGGACAGCTGTCAATGAAAAAAAAATTCGTCATTGGTTCAAAGAAAAAACAATTATATGTCTATCTAGAAAACTCAACTAGAGTGTTTAATGCTGATGAGTCTGCAATTTTATCGCTTAAACAAAGTAATGTCTTAGCTAAGAAAGGATCATATACAGTGTATAGTTTTCCAGCAAATAATGATAAAGAGTGCACCACAAGTCTCTATTGGAATGCCATGGAGCTGGGCATGGTGGCACCTTTTATGGTTATTTTTTCAATATGAATAATCCCCTCCACATGTTACCAACTAAAATGCCATTAGAAGGGCAAATTGGTAAAGTGAAACGACTGGAACCGGGCCAAACGTTCAGTTCAGTTTATGTAGGAAACGTTTTTTTTACCGAAGTGGTTAAAAGAGAAATTATCATCTCCTTTTGCTCATAATATTTTTGTCGATAGACATTCTAGCTTACATAACTCTTCCTGTCAATGACTTTATGTTCAGAAAGATACTGGTAGCTCTGTGTGTCCCAATTCCACCCATTTGCACAACCCATGGATGTGGCCGTTTTCGTACTCTAAAAAGTGTTTGGAGAAGTGCTGTTTAAAAAATGGAAAATTACAAACAATGGTTGTAAGGTAAAAAAAAGTGGATTTTGCTCCAATATTGGAACAAGCAGTTTCTTCATCGGTTACACTAAGGTATGCTGCTAATATGGTTTTAAGCTACTGGGCGATTTTCGTTCAGTGCAAGCGCTAAGATATAATAAATATTTAAAACAGACATGTCGTCGATACTCATGGCAGCCATCACTAAAATTTACAGCAAGTGTCCAATTCAATGACAAACTATTATATTTGAAAAGTTCATTAAAAATACAACATTATTGAAGTTCAAAAACATAGTGATCAGTGGAATGGTGATAAAAAGCGAAATCCTGTATCATGTTTGGAACTCTCAAATATGACAAAGATGAAAACAAAGATACCTCGGCAAAAAACCTAAAATAAATTATCTGATATCAGTGACAACGAAGTCGTGCAGGACAGGAAAATATCAGGTCAAAATGCCGACTATAAACGAAGTACATATGAAAACACCATTAGATGAACCTCAGGCATCTTATTGCTTTAATGAAAATAAAGATTTTAAAATGTACGTCTGGAATCGAAGAACTCCGGTGAAAGATGTGCCCACTCCATTCAAAAGTTGCCTGTTTTGGCCAAAAATGAACAGAGACAAACAAATAGAAAATTAAAGAAAAATTGCCAGCTGTAGCGACTTCAAAAAATGGAAGAATATCATCTGAAAAAGAAAAGACTGAAACGAAATCAATTAAAAACATTAAAAATCTTCGAAAGAAAGGTTTTATCATCATCTTCCCAGATTCAAGTCGAAAAGTAGTTTTGGAATCTGAAGAGGAACTTGATCACGACTTGCCCCAATTTCCAATCAGTGCAGTAAAAAACTTTGTTGTTGACAATTTTGTAATATAAGATATGAAGACAATTATTTTCGGAATAATTAAGGAAATTAATGAAGTAGTGCCTTTGTCAGTGATGCGATCTGTCTAGCAAACACCTGGAAGTGACCTTGTAAAGAAGATGAAGGTAGTTTATAGTATGAGTTTAAGGACATAATGGAGATAATAGAATAAATATGCTGATTATATCTGATTTACATTATGTTTTACTACTATTTTTCGTGCCTTGTGATATGTGTCAAATTTAGTATGTCAGTTATAGGGGTCATTGACATGCCCATTAAAAAAATTCAAAATAAATTCAAAATGAGCAAATACTACAAAATAGCCAGTACTTATCTTTGATAAAAGCAAAAATACAACAGAAAACTAAGTCGTGAACTCGTATTTGCAGAAAATTACAAACTGACAGTGAAAAATTGATGTTTTTGTGTAAAAGTGTCCAGCTAATGGTTCCACTACGCCTTACTCACCCCAAAAACAGTATTCTTAAATATTTGAACACAATCCCAGTAAACTTCGAATTTTCTCGAAACAAACTCTTGGAAGGGATTTTGTAAGAATATCCGCCTTTTGCAAGTTCTCCAGATATGTGTTCTATTTGAATGATGTTCTTCTTCAATTCGTTCTCGGACAAAATGATACCTCACTTCTATGTTTTTCAATCTCTGATGGAATACTGAATTTTCATATTTTACGGACACCTATAATGTGTCGACGAAAAGTGTTGGAACTTTCTTTAAAGATGAAACTTCAGTAAATAGTTTTTTCTTAGCCACACTCCATCTTTTTGCTGCCTCGCTTGCTGCAATATATTCGACTTCCATAGACGAAAATGAAAAACATCGCTGTCGCTTGCTTGTCCAAGTAATCACTCAACCACAAAATGTTGAACAAAATCCACTAACAGATCGTCGCGCTATCAACGTTATTTGCATAATCAGCATCGCTAAAAATTTGCAACGAATCTATTTACTTTGGAGGACTTGTATTCAATTCCCATTTCTATGGTGACCTTTGACATGTATCTTTACAATGTTACAATGACATTTTCTGGCTTGTACAGAAATTGAGAGACGTAATTGAGCAGCGAAAGTTATGTCTGGTCGTGTCATAACTGACAAATACATCAAACTGATACTGCTTCTCGGAATAGCATTTTAGTTGGCGCAGTTATCGGAGGTTTATTATTTGTCGAGTTTTCCAGTTGAAGCTTCTTTACCGGATTTACATCTTTCCATCTTGAAGCATAAGAAGTTTCTCTACGTACGTTTTCTGATTGATAAAAGATATCTGAACCATCTTCTTTCCGATAAATGAGAACATTCAGAAAACTTTCCACACATTGCAAATTGTAATTTGAAATTCTTTTCAGTACAGATAAAGATATTTGATAGCACTTTTTTATAAGTTATCAGTTTTGTTGTACGTTGTTGCGATAGTACATACAAGGATGAACTAAATTTCTTCCTAGTGAAAGATTTTGTGTATCCTTGAATAGGTAATTCCAACACCTAGGCTATTATTTCATTGAAGACAATGTAATTTTCTTTGTCGATATTAAGAAACATTATTTTACATTTAACTGTGCCATTTCTAGATTTTCACAAACAGCAATACTCAAAATTGATCTTATGGTGTCAAAACGAGCAACATGAATATACAAATCAAATCAAATTTATTTGTCTTTTAAAAAATAACAAAGTGATTCGGTTCTTTCTACCAAACTTTTAAACTTAAAACTAAATACGAGATTTAACTGAAAAAACCTTAACAATCATTTTTCTTTTTTATCCATATTTGATTCCATCCATTATTAAATCGTTGTATTTGTCGTTATATCTTCCTTGTCTAATCTTCGTTCTTCTCTCCTGCTGGTTTTTTTACTATCTCTTCTTTCATCTTTCTTCCTTCACCTCTTAGCTATTTTATTTTTTGTGTATCCTCCTCTTTGATAATATGCTTTCCTATCTTCTTTACCTTATTTCACTTTTGTTCCTCTATCTCTTTCTAACATATGTGAAGCATTTTAATCTCTTTTCTGTTTCATCTTTTCCTTCAGTTTCAATGTTCTATTCCTGTTTGAATTATTAGCATCCTTGTCTTTTATTATCTAATCCTAAAGTCCACCTCTTTGAATAACTAATTCCTGTTTCCTCTTCAACCTCCCATCCCTCTCTTCTCTAAACTTTCAGTATTTTTCTTTCCTCTCCTCCATCACTTTCCTCCTCTCTCCAACACTTCCCTCATCCATTGTTTTCCTTCCCCTTTCTCTCCTAGTAGTAACTTCCATTCCTTTTCCTCGTGTCTTGTTTCCCTGCATCCCTCTTTATATGTATTATATTTTTATTCATCCCCACACAACCTGCATAATCTCTCCTCATCACTCATCCAATATTTATTTTCTTTTCTTCATTACCCATTCTGAACCTTGCAATCATTCTTATTTCATTCATTCCTTTTCCTTCTGTTATGTACCTTGGTGTCTTGTCTGTCATTATTTTTATGTATTTCTCGTTATATTTTCCTTCCTTTATTTTGCCCTTCTTTCCTGCTTCTGTTATCTTTATCTCTTGCAATTATTTCTCTTCCATCTTTCTCCCCACTCTTAATCTCTTTATCTCTTCTCTCGCGTATCTCACTCTTTCATAGTATTTTCTTCTTTCTTCTTCCCCATATTTTACCTTCTGTGCCTCGATCTCTTCCAACATTCATATAGTATTTCATTTTCCTTCCTACTTCCCATTTTTTCTTCATACCTTAATTCTTCCTGCTTGTATCCTTATTTTTCTATTTCTAGCTCTTCTTCCACTATATACCCCGGTGTCTCCTTCTCTAGTCTAACGTCCACCTCCAGTATTTCTCCTGTATCTTCTCCAGCTCTTGCCATTCCCTCCAACCCCAAATCTCCGCTCCATACAGTACCACACTTCTTACCAACTTTTCAAACATCCATCTCCTTTCTCTATATCTTTACCAAATATCCTTTCCCTAACCCCATACTTGTCCTACTATTCTATTTCCTTTCATTTTCATCTCTTTTATATGGTCTCCATCTTTGTTATCATATCTGATGTTGTAACCTAAGTATCTATACTTGTCTACTCTCTACCTCCTCCTCCCCCACCACCATTTCACTTCCTTTCTTCTTCCTTTTCTTTTTTAAATTCCATAATTTTGTTTTCGACATTTGCTGCTAGTTTTTTCTTTTCCAGGTATTTCTTCATAAATTTAACTACTCCTCTCATCTCTTCTTCATTTCTCGCTATTGTCATCCGCGTATGCTAAAACCCATATCTTTTTCTTTCCTACTACTATTCCTCCTACTTGATTTTTCCATTTCCTCCTCAAGATCACTAATGTATATCGAGAATAAGATTGGGCTTAGCGGACATCCCTGTTTTAGTCCTTTTTCCGTCCTAAATTCTCTACGCTTCCTGCCTACCCTCATTCCTACACTTTGTTTCTTCGTATATTTCCTCTATTGCATTTTTTATATCTCTGTTTATTCCTACCTCCTCCATCCTTTTCCACATAATCCCCCCTCTTTCCACATTATCAAATGCCGCTTTAATGTCTAGGAATATTGTGTACATCTTTCCTCCTTTCTTTGCAAACTCTTTATTGATTATGTGCTTCCAATAATGTATATGTTGTCTATCGTTCACTATTTACCTCTTCCTTTCTAAATCCTGCTTGCCAATCCGGTATTATATTCTTTTCTTCTATTTTCTTTTTCCAATTTTTCTAACTATTTCCGCATATATCTTATAGCCCCGCATTCATTATACTCACTCCTATATAGTTGTTCGCTTTCGCTACCTATCTCCCCCATTGTAAATGTGGATATTATCTCCTCTCTATATTTTCTGGAAGACCTTCTCCTTTCCATATTCTCTCGAATACTTCTCTTACTTTTCTTTCTCATTCCTTCTCCGATGTACCTCCATTGTTCTCCTTGTATTCCATCCGTCCCTTCTGCTTTTCCTTTTTTTACTTTATTTATTGCTCTCTCCATTTATTCTTTTTCTATTCCACCCACTCTGTGTCTTATCCTTTTTTTTTTCCAACTTCTTCATGTTCTTGCTTTTTACACTCTCTCTTCTAACTTCTTACAGTGTTCTTCCATTTTCCTCATCTATATTTGCTTCCATCCTTCCTCCTTTTTTTCTTTTTATTAATGAATTCCCATACCTGTCCTTCATTTTAATTTCTCTATCTTTATCTCGTTTTGTTTTTTATGTTCTGTTTATTTTTGCACATATTTCCTTAAAATTTACTTTTAACCTTTTGTATTCATCTATCTCTATCTTTCCTTTTTCCATTTCCTTCTTCCTTTTCTTAATTCTTTCCCCTTCTCGCATTCTCCATTCCACCAATCTTTTCTTTTCCTAATTCTTGTTTTCTTAATCTATACTTTCTCTTCTCTGTTGCCATTTCCATCCTGGTTGTAATTCTCTCTCTCTCTCCACCTCTCCTTTAGTATTTACTTCCTCTTCCATTTCCTCTTTATATCTTTTTATACTCTCTTCAGTCCATACTTTCTTTTCTCTCCATACCTCTTCTTGTTCTTGTACCTCTTTCTCTCCCTCTTCCATCATGACTACTTCTAGCGGCTGATGGTCCGATTCTATCTCCTCTCCTATTCTTAGTGTTTCTATGTCCTCCTTACTTTTTTCGTTTATAATCACATAATCTATTACTGACTGGCCTCTTTCTCTCTATATACAATGTAAATTTCCCTTTTCCTTCTTATTCCAAATTGTCCGTTCATTATTGTCCAACCTCTTTCTTCACATAGTTCTATCAAAATTTTTCCTTGTCCGTTTATTTTCTTATCCATTGATATCCTATTTCTTATCGGTCTCCATTTACCAGTATTCCTCCCATCCTATCCTATCGTAGCATTCAAATCTCCTCCTATAATCAACTTGCCTTCATCCCTTTCTTCTATTGCCTTTTCTATAATTGCTTTCGTTGTGTCCATTTTCTTTCCATATAACGTAAAAATATTATATTTTTCCTTTTTCCATCTTTACTCTGATTTAAATCATCCCCTCTACATTTTCTTCTTCTATTTCCTTTTCTATTACCCATTGTTTTCTTACCACCACTATTAGTCCTCAACTTTCGCCCTTCACCTTCCTATCTTTTCTTTTTGCATACTGAGATTTCCCATACACATATTCTTCCTGCATCTTATCTTTCCATGAACTCCATTCTTTTCCTCCAACCAAATTTCTACTATACGTTTTGCTATAGTCAATTCCCAATCGCTGACTGAATCCACAAACTACCAGTCAGGCTTTATGTAACGACTTAACACGTCACTATTATTATTGCGAATTTTTATTTTGTATACCCATCGATTGCTTATCAGCTTTTGACCATCTGGCAGTTCACCTAAACTCCAAGTTAAATATTCATAAAAAGCGATTTAATTTTCTTCTTCCATAGCAACAATCCATTGTTTTTTTCTTTTAGAAGTCACTGGATCTGCAAAACTCAACGGTTCTTCCACTTCTTCTTTCTATTTCTAATTTATAATAACGACTTTTCAATTTGTACAAAGAAACTTAACTTATGTAAATGAAATTGTAAGTTTACTATGATGACTTAAGTATATTAACAGTTAACCCAACTATTGTGGACACAGTCAATGCAACAGATAGTATTATTTGCATTGCCAATGAGTGGTGTATCTACAATGATCTAAAGTTAAATAAGGAAAAAAACTAATATAATCATATTTAGAACTAATAATAAAAATGTTTCTCTTTCCACCTCTTTTATATCAATCCTCCCCTCTTTCATCTTCTTATTGCCCTAAATTACCTCCTTTTTGCTTCCGTGCATTCCCTATTTGACCACCTCCTTTCTCTCTACCTGACATCTGTCTTTTACAATACTTACTTTTCTCTACCTTCTTTTCCATCTTCCCACTCATCTCTTTTAACCCCTCCTCTACTCCTTTCTCCCTCATTCTTCTTCCTCCAACCGATTTCTGTAATTTATTATGCTACTTTCTGTCAAATTTTTTTTTTTTAATCCATTCTTCCCATACTTTTACTTCTAACATTCTTCTCCCTAAAAAAAATGTTAACTATGGTGGTTGTTGATCGATAACTCCTTCTCGTCCCCACTTTTAATTCCTCCCACACCTCCTCATTCACCAACACATAATCTATAGTCGATTCACCCCCTACCTCCTATGTATGTATATTCTCCTCTACCTCTTTGTTCCATATTTCCATTCATAATTATCCACTCTCTTTCCTCACACATTTTAGTAATTTTCTGCCCTGACCATTTATATTCTTATCCATTAATATTCTATTCTTTATTTTCCATTTATCATTATTCCTCCTTTCTCCCCCTATTCTGGCATTAAAATCTCCTCCTATTAATTTTATTTTCCATCCTCTCACCTCCTCTAATTGCATGCTATATGCTTTCCTTAGTTTTACCATTTCCTCTCAACTCTCAACAAAGGAGTCTACCAAATTGACTGTTCATGTGGAAAGGTCTACATTGGTCAAACCGGACGCAACATAAAAATGTAGATTAAAGAACATCACCGAGACGTCAAGTCCAGAGCGGTAGATAAATCAGCAATCGCAAGAACATCTACACGAAAAGGAAAACACATCATCAACTTCGATGAAGCTAAAGTTCAAATGACTAACAACTACTATTCAAGGATAATCAGAGAATCCCTAGAAATTATGAAAAATAAAAATAACTTCAATCGAAGATGGTTACCATTAAGCAACATGTGAAACTAACTCTTCACAAAAAAACAAAGAAAACAAATGTCGCCAAAAATTAGTCGATACCAAACAGAAGATCAACCAACCATCGAAAACCAACCACCCGTCACTGATCGACATCAACCAACCGTAACGGAACATAGGTATATAACGAGGAGCAGAAGACAACAACATCAGTCTTTAGAGTAACTTCTGAAGAAGCATGGTTAGCGAAACGTCAAGCAGAGAACGTAGGAAAGAAGGACGAACACGGCTCAACCCGGAAGATAATAATCTTAAATATTATTTTTCTTGCTTGTTTTTTTACCAACACATTCATCTTCTGCCTCTATAGTGAACTGGATACTATAGTGTTTAGGTGTCGAAGAAAATGGTTAAGCTCTTTTATGCCTTTTTCAGGCGACAAAGGTATCATCTACGTACCCGAGCAATGCCTGCGGTCTCGATATGCTTTCTTTAAAATTCTCCCTAAATAGATTGGCTATCTGAGTAACTTCCGGTAAGACAGACTTCGTAACGGTATATTCAGTGGAGATTCAATTCAGCAGGCGCTCCTCATTTTGGTGGTGTATGGGAACGTCTTGTCCAGTCCGTGAAGAACTGTCTTTGAGGTGATCCTTACCGAGAAGTATCCAAGAGACACTACATTGCTTACCGCCGTTAAGTCAGTGGAGAACATTCTAAATAATCGACCTCTGACATTAATGTCAATCGATCCAACGGACTGTACGACTATTACACCAAACCATATTCTGAGAGGTGTATCCGTCTCTGGACCCAATATTCCAGCCTTTGTTGAACCTACCGATGAATGGTTGCGATGTCAGTGGAAGAAAAGTCAACTCTTCGCAAATCAATTTTGGGATAAATGGATCAAGTTCTATCTGCTCAAACTCATGTTAAGTACTAAATGGATTCAACCTAAGGAACCTTATTCGTGCTGGGGACATAGTCTTTCTAGTGAACGAAAACTCTTCTAGGAATGTCTGGAAGCGCGGTTACATATGCAAGATGTACCCTGGAAAAGACGGACAAGTTCGTGTAGTTGATGTGAAGACGGTGGAAACAACGTTAAAGCGTCCGGTTTCCAAAGTGTGCCCTACTGGACTACGCATGAGATATAAAAATCCGTGTGACAAGTCACAAGGACCTGAGGGACCGGAATGTTAAAAAGAAGTAGAGTGCTGCTTCATTAAGCCATATACATAATTTTGTTTTTGTTAGTTTTCATAAAAATAGTTAGTTGTTGTATTTTTTGTTATATAGAAACAGTAGTCACTTAATAAACGTTAAAGAGATTAAAACTAAATAATTACTGTCGTGTGTTATTGAGAGTTTTTGCTAGACAGGCATCTCTAAATTATTAATTAAAGTTCAATTTATGGTTTTAAAACGTTTTTAAGTTCAAGCTATTTTTATTTAAATTCAGAAAGATGTTACGGTCAGTTGTTAGAAAGTATGCCCTCAGTGGAGAGTAGGGTGTGGGTTAGAAAGATCAACGTTATTCCTAGAACCTATAGAAAAAAAATTAAGAAGGTAGGGCGCCAGGTTCGAGTAACGCTGTAGAGAAGAATCTGACCCAGAACCAAAGGTCAGCAGCTAACTGTCCGCAGCAGAATATACATAAAAGGAAACAAATCACGAAAGAATTCGACATAAAGTCAGAGAAACCTTCACACAAAATTTATTCACCCCAATACACAAACGAATTTGTGATAGGTCACAGCATTTAATAGACACAGATATATTACGAATACACACAAGTTAAACACGGTAACGTACACCATTAAACATTCAGGTAACACGAAAATGACTAGAGCTACATAGAATTACAAGTTAAAGTAAAGAGAATTACCCAAATATTTACCACTGCTACGCCACTGTCTCATATATGCAATTGATATTTCGCGTACTGAAGGTACGCCTATGGTGAACTTAACCTAGAATGTGTCGATTTATGGTACTGAGTAATGTTACAGATTACATGAATTTAAGGAAGACGTGTAAGGGAAGTTTTAAGACTAATTCAGTCACCGCGAAGTTTAAACTTGGAACGAGCTCGTACCGGAAGGATCAATGGAACTAAATGCGTTCGGCTTAATTACGATTGAGGTTTAAATTTACACGACTTATACACCACGTAGGTATTAAATACTCTTATCTATAACTAGTTAACGTTCCAGGTATATTATGCAATTACACATTCGAGCGACAAATAATTCGCAATAAATTTTCTATGTTCGCGCCTGATAGTTGGTGTCAAGGGGTGACTTCTACTTGAGTGATAGGTCGACTGCAGGTTCACGCGCAATTGAAAAGATATTACAACCTCTGACCTTCCACGCAGCAGTAGGAGTATTACTCTTGCTCTCAATGGTATTAACGGTTCGGAATGAGCCTCCACCGTAGTCTGTGAATCTGACGGAGTATTCGTAGGTACCTATTTCGGCACAACGCCTCCAAAAGACATGTGTAGACCCGCAATAGCCGTACAATTTAACGAAGGAACAACCGGAAGAGAATGTATTCTTAATAGGAGACATAAACCACCCTCTCTAGAATAAACATAGGAATGTTAGCGAATGATAAACCCAGAGGGCAATCGTATACCTGATGCAAAGCGTCCCCTAGCCTGAAGAATGCAGGACGTGCTTATTGAACGGTTCGTGGAGCACAATCTATTAGCAAATTTTAAAATCCGACTTTATGCGGTATCATATGTTTTACCTACAACATAAAGTTTTTAAAACGTTGAAGTGTTTCAGAATCTCTTACCATCAGCCTGATTACCCCATAAAGCGAGGTAATTCTCAGATGAGGTTTATCTTCTCCCTCGTGAACGGTTGATTCAGGACAAGCTTTCCGGAAGCGTTAAAATGCAGCGGATCAATCGTGGACAGTTTTGAGTTGTCAACGCCAAAAACCAATACAAAGTTATGCCCGCGAAATTGGGTTAAGGAAGTGTGTACACAGGAGGAGCGTTTACACTTTGAACGTTACAAGGAATATTCGTCAAGTGCCAACTTGACACTCGTTGAATACCTAATTGCATTTAACTTTATTTCTTTTTCAAGAAATTAAACAATAGTACATGTTAGACGTTTAATAACGACATATTTGATAAAAATTAATTCAAGATATTAAATAAAATGAGCGTCATCTGATTAAATATACTAGAATTACACGTTTTTGGTAATACAGAAACCTGTATAAAAAGATCATACTAACTTAGACATACGTTTGTAAAAATTAATTAAAGCAGTAATTCAGAATGAGTTATACGCAACCTTATATGATTTTAACTATATTGTGACATTAATGTCAGAAATACTTTGCATTGTAATTGGTTTTATTATGAACATTATGTGATCTAAATCTAATTCTCATTGGAACTCACTGTTTTCAGCATAGTATAAATGGAGAAGATCGCTCGCATAATCTGCAATTAAAAAAGTAAGTACCACTAAAACATAGACACATTTATATATACCCCACTAAAAGTGATTAAAGACACATTCATTACTCCTAAAGCATTCATACCGATTGGTTTTTGAATTCGTTGCATAACGATGATTAATGATTTTTGAAAATTCAATCTCGTGCCTACAAAGTCGATGTCATAAACGGCGTTTGTTAAACGTTCGTTGGCATCTTCAATGTTTTCCGCAGCTAAGCAAATGAAGAAAATCGCTTGCAGACCTGTCACAACTTCTAGAAAAATTCTGATACCACCGACATCTTGGATAGGTAACTGAAAATGATGGGTAAAATTTTTGAGACGCCCCGCAGGTGTGTTGTACCTCAGACATCCGATAAATATCTAAGCAGATTACACCCAGCATTCCCAGAAACGTTGCCAAAATAGTTTTGCTATAAATAGTAGAAACTTCTTTAGTTAACATAAGCACTTGTAAGTGATTGTTTACAAAACTTTTAATCATCTCGTCTAGAATGTGTGGGTCATCACTATTTACCATCATTTTTAAGTCATTTCGTAACATAGTAAACTGCGTTGCAATAAAATTTAGGGTTCCCATAATAACGGTCAAAATTGTCAAAAAAGGAATGACTGCATATAATATCGAAGCGGTTTGATAAACAGAATAAATCTCAAAGTTTGGACTAAGTTTTACGTTTACAACATGAACCGACCCATACCCCAACCTCCAATCATTTGGATCGGTTTTAGTATAGCGTAGCATTAATGAGTAAGCAAGCTGGAGCCAAATTGAAATAAAATAAGTTCCGGTAAAAGCTGTAGACTATAAAACAACATTCTTAAGCTACGACCAACTATAACCTCACTTACGTAAATGTTCTTGAACTTATACCATTTTGTTATTACTGAGTACTCGACGGTATCGCTTTGGTGAAAGTTGCGAACGTAATCCTTGGTCCCAATTTTTGCAGAAAATCGCTAATCTTGTTAGTGTTGTAACGCCAAATTACATTAATATACAGTACTGAAACAAAACTAGTTTTTAATGAACACTAAACTTAGTAGTTAAGCTTACTTGCGACATAACCGATTAAAGCATCCCAACAGTCTAGACCATCGTAAAAGGTCAGTGAGACACTGTCGTAGAAGAGTATACAGGTATAAACGAAGGTAAACACGAAGATAACTACGAATGAGTAGATTTTGTATGCGACACTGTCTTCGTTGGTAATCCAGATGCCCAAATACCTCAAGCACAATTTTTCATAACGAAAAATTCTTCGCTTTGGTTTTCCTTTGGTGGCGTAGACATATTTTGAAGGCAATTGTAAACTGAAAACCTATCAAAAAGAATTACAATTACAATTACAATAATAATTACAAGCAAATTTCATTTCAATTACATGCTGTGCATATAATGAATTGAAATTATCATAACGATCTAGTTCCCAACAATGTCTTGGTGGTTTCGATGTATACCTTGCTACAAGAGTGAAACTGAGTAAGAGGGTTTCATTCGTTCTTCGTTGATCTGAAAGTTTGCCAAATCTTCTTTGTTGGTTTGAAGAAAGTTTTAATATCGTGCTTTTCTAGAATTGTTTCTATGCGGTCTGCAACCTTTGCATCTCATTTATCTCTAGTGTACCCCTTAGCCTCAACAGCAATTTTTAGGTTGTCGAGTTCTACCTGAAGATTATCTGGTTTACAAATTTTTGAGGATTCCGTACTTTTGGCCTGGTTTGTGGTTAGGTAAAGTATGCAAGTACTTGTCCGTGTGTGTAGGTTTTCTGTACACTGTGTGGCCTATTTTTCTTGCTTGTTCTTTTACCAGCACATTCATCTTTTGTCTCTATAGTGAACTAGATACTGAGGTGTTTAGGTGTCGAAGAAGCTCTTTTATTCCTTTTTTAGGCGACAAAGGTGTCTTCTACGTACCGGAACAATGCCTGCAGTCCGATATCCTTTTTCAATATTCTCCTAAATAGATTGGCTATCACTGGATTCAGTGAATGCCACTCTATCTACTTCTTTAAAGAACTCTCCGTTCCAAACTGAGTAACTTCCAGTAAGATAGATTCTCGAAAAGTCGCTGATGTTAGTTGGAATAATTTTTGCCACGACATCACGACATGAAAGCTGCGAAAAGCGTTACCACAAATGCGATAAACGTACATTTCAAATTTTTAATACAAAGTTCAACAACCAAATCAAACCACAAACCAAGAGACCCGCCTATGTATTCAAGTAGTACGTTACTGAAACAAATGTTAGTTGTGTTATATTGCCCTTAATAGATGGTCAGTCATAATCGCTTCCATCTAATTCTATTGAAAATAAAAAGGCTTCGATGTTTTGGATGTAGAAAATTTGCGTTGGTACATAAAGCGATACCCTTCCGAAGAAAGAAGAAAAAATTGAGTACCACTTATCAGAAATATTCAATGATGTTGAAGCCGACTTAGTTACAGGTAAACTCAATAGGTATGTGTCAGACCCAAATTCAATTGTGAGAAAACTAGATGTAAAACATCACTGACCTGCAACTGCCGTTAATGCTTTTGGTCTTTATTACATGACAAAATAAGTTAAAGACAATGTTGAATTAAAAACGTAACATAAATAGGGGTTGATCCGTAGGGGTAGCTTGTGAAATGATTTGACAAGTCCAGTGGGCGCCAAACAACGTCACGGTGTTAAACAACTTCCAGCCCTTGTTTACCGAAAACCAGACTGGAAATTAAACCAAATCAAATCAAACGTAATGAAATCTAATCTTGCGCGTCTTGCAATGAAGATTAAGTTTAGACATACAAAATGACCACGTAATGAATGAATGAGTATTTACAAGCCGTTCTTAATTTTGATAATGTTCATATATTTATTAAAATAAAGTCAATAAATACCTGAATGACTCGCTTCCGGCGTAAAGTGTATGAAGATGATGCAGTGTAGCGGTTGAATCACAATAATTGTTTATGATACACAAAAACTGATGGTGATATCCTTGTTGAGAAAACACTGCGCAACACGAAAACGGAGCACAAAAATCTTAAGTCTCCAAAAACGTCGAAAACTATTTATTTCGGTATGAAGAAGTTCTATTATTCGTAATTGCGAAGCGACGTGAAACACCTTTATCTAATCTTTAAAATCAGACATTTTTATTTAACTTTCTTATCCATTACGTAAATGAGTTCTGCGAGAGCTTAACGCAAACTGACACTTTCTAGACAACGAAATCACAAAATACTCTCGGAAAAATACAATGATACCGCAGAAATTTTGTCTCAAGATGAGGCAAGCGAAAATGTTGAAACTGCGAGATTTCCGGAAATTCCACCCAATTTAATTAAGCAACACAGAGTTTATAGTGTATTTTAAAACGAAAATACCAACGAAAGGTCACATATTAATAATCTTACACCTAAAGTGGTCACTTGTTTCTCCAAGAAACATTCGTAATAGGCCAATCAGGATGTACCTGTAAGCCCAGCGGTTCTCTGAAAAACGGCAGATAACAACAAACTATAAAATTCATTTGAGACCTAACTAATATATTTAAGTAAAGCAAGTCTCACCTTGAAAGGCATTGGTTTTTTGTGCGGTGATGCTATCACTGTAGATTTTCTCCTGCAACAAAACAAGAAGGAATGTGTTCTATACAGTTGCGAAGTTGTGCATGGGGTAAACTGTTTTAGATGCAGTTAAACGTCGAGGTGACAATTGGGAAAAGGCCATTGAGGATGGTTTTCTCGCCATTGATAATCTGGTTGTTGCAGACGGGAATAAAGAGGATATTGGCTAGCCAGTAATATTGAAGAAGCGATGGAGTGTGTGTACGATTGCTTATTCTAAAACAGTGATGAATGCCAGTTTTCCTTATTACTCCTTCTGCAGCTAATTAATGGTGATTGTATCCCTAATGTCAGAACACCGAAAACTCACCTCCAAAAACGTTTTGCAATGACATAGTCATAGTGGAGATGAGTCTCAATAAAGAGACACTCATCTGCATCAAAACAGCAGTCATAAAATTTTGTATAATCAGTGGTATAAGGTTGAGAGTTGTGAAAGCAGCAATTGAAACCATGCTGGAAGATATCCGCACACAATTATAAATTATCATAGAGTTAGTACAGCTATTTTGAAAACTGTTGTTTTTTAAAAACAACCGTGGCCTCTTTAAATCACGGAAGAAGTCATTTTTTCATGCTCTGATAGGTGCTGCACGACCTCGTTCTTTGGTTTCGTTTCTTCTGATTGAAATTGGTACCTACTTTTACAGTAAATAAGGATCCAAACATCTGGTTTTCCTGTTTTCCTGATCATATTCAGCAGCTGTGTAACTTAAAACAATCTTACGAGATGAATTCTAGCCATCAATAGAAAAAATCTTTAATTGAATTTGTCAACATTAATGCGGACGTGAATGGATAGTGATAACCCATTTCTTGAGATGGAAAGCGTGCCCTTCCCCGTGACCCCTGAAGAGCGTGACCAGGCTGAAAAATTGCTGTCCCTATGTAAAGAAGAAGAAGTTAATATGTCTCCTGAGGGCAAGACCAAACTGAAAGATTGCTGAGAGACACTGATAGAGGTGTATATATGAAGAAATTCATATGAGGTTATTATAACTCCTGAGGAGCGAGACTAGACTGAAAGATTGCCAAGAGACACTGAAAAGTCTGTCTCTATGTCAGCAGAAGAAATTGTTACGGCCCTAAATATTCGAACCTGAACGTAGGTCGTAAGCCGTGTTAAAAACGTATGGCGTAGATTGCGCGTTACAACGAAAATCAAATCTACCGCGCCTACAACTACATTTCCTATTGGTGAATCGAATTACGGGATTCTTAACTAAACGACGGGTCGACATCTTAAAACTTTCTTTTTCCTCTTGAGCGATTGACGGTGGTTTATGAAGCAAAAAAAGTATAAGTGAAATTTCAACGTGGCTTCAATAATTGCACTATAATTGAGTGCGGAAAGATAAATTCGATCAATTTACGCCGTAAGTGGTTTTTGCTATTTCTTTGGTTAATTTAGAAGTCGTATTAATTGTTAATTGCAACGTTTGCTTTAGCACGTGTGTTAACCTCACATTTTCACCGTATCTTACACCTGGAAAACTCCTGGGGTGCTAGAATGGCTAGTTAGAAACCTCTCGCTACCTAATTGTTCGAGTATCACGATTTCGCCTACACTTAAACCGACAACAGCTGGTGAATGCTGCAGGCCTACCGACTCGTTCAAGCTGCATATTTCGGGGGCCTTTTCATCTGTTCTTCAATATAAACCTCTCCTAAGGGAAATTCTGGAATTAACTACTTTCTGACGCTGTCCAATACTGCCGCTAGCAAGAACGTTCATTCTCGGGAATGCATACTACTAGAACACAGCTAAGTTTTAATGTTTAAATATTCTACTCAATATCAATGCGTAAGAAGCTCACGTACACGGGACATTGAACAGTTTGAAACTATAGTATTTAAGAAAATGTTTATCCGAGGTGAACTCTACTACCGACGCTTGGTTTTGTTTTTATTGGCTCCATCAGAGCTTAGACGCTTTAGATAACAGAGGCAACGTTAAAAACAAAAGGCCTCTTGGGTCGACAAGACCTGTTTATCGTGTTTCTTTCGAGTTTAAGTTAGTATTAAGGCACCGTTGTGTAAATGACGTATATACGTCAAGTTTTCGTAGAAACCAATCTTAAATTGGTACGCTATCTTTAAATTTGGGATGTAATTATAAAGCTTATCTGAATTTGATATATTAATTACGAGCTTTAATTAAATCGTTGTTGCTAACGCCCGTAAAACTTTATACGACAGTCTTTCTTACTTCTCACATATTCTCCTAGTATTTTTAAGTTGTTATTTGCTATATTTAAATTGTCTATGTATCTCTCTGATATTGTGTTCGTCTTAACGTGTTAGATCTTTTAGTAAAACCTGTTGTACTTCTATTGGTCGGTTTTACTTCTCTCTCTTACTCAGCAGGTGGCGCCACGTTACGCAACAGTTTATTTCTTTTCAGTTTCCTTAAGGACTCCCCACCTCATCGACGAAGCTGGACTCTTACAAATTCGGAATCTTCCAGGAATTTAGTGCGTTAATTCGAGCTCAATAATATTGTTCTTTGTATCTAGGTTGTACCTCTAGAGCCGTCTATTCTTTTATGTATTTGTACACTACAACCGTTACAAAATTGATACCTGTCAAATACTAAAAACAAAATTTAATTGAAACAAATGGTCCAACATGACATTTGTGTGTCCAATACCTTCGTAAGATCACTCTTTGATCAAACTATTCGTACAGGCAGAGCGTGCTGGTGATTGGAACCTTCATTTGTACATTGTCCGAAGATGATTTTGTGTACGCTAAGAACGTGTACCTTCAGGATATAATGGAAAGATTGGATGGATAAAAGTTAATACAACATGTTCACAAAAGGATTCTTCACCATTCGCCGTTCTGACAAGTTTTTGGTCTGGGTTGTGTTCACACCTAACAATTGAACAGAAGCGATTCATAAAGAACCACAAATGGGAAATCTCCAGCAGTATGCTGGAAAGTTGGACAACTGCAATGGTGTTTATGGTGAACATATATGAAGAATTTAAAAATTTTGCTACATCTCATATTCTACTAGAGAGCAGCCGTAAACATGAGACCTTCCCAAATCATCCGAGATAACAGTAATGTGGAAAAACTCAAAAACTAGTTTGCTCTTCCAAACTGACAGTTTGCTTTCTATTAGTAGTGGTTTACTAGCAGGTCCTGAGATTAATTGCCGCAAGTCCATAAAGCTGAAAGGGAGAAGTGAGAAAAATTGTGGGGAAAATGTACGAAAAGTTACTACCCTGAGATCGACCACTTCATCCGTTAAATTGCCTGGCAAAAACAGAAGAGTAGCTGTGGATGGACTCACAATTTGCAAGCAATCAAAACAGAATAAATTTAAATATGAGTGTGAGCTCCATTCCCGATGTCTCTGTTTAGTAAACAAGAGATGAGCAACGGCACAAAATCTTCTTTGTACTCTGTCTCGACTCGTCATTCCAGCTGCACGCCGATAGATGCAGGATTCACTTTACTTTGGATGGTGGCTACTTCTTGCACATAGTCGTTTACAAAGCATGCACTGAGTGGCCAAATAAAAATAGCCGTCAGTAATATCTAAGAAAGTGAGCATTGGACTGCATAAATAATCATGAATTGGACCGGTAGTATTCTTTATATCTTGTATATCATATGGCCGGTCGTTCTCTAAGTGGATTTTTTTTGAACAAAGTGAAAAATAATTAGTGTCAAAATGTTTGGTTTGGAAACCGTTAATAACTCCCCAACTTATTCATAACATTTTGGCTGGTAAATGTGTCAACACCCACTTCGATATCGAAATTTAACAAAACAATCGTTCTTTCCATTTTCTTTAAAATTACTTCAATGAAAGAAAGCAATATGTTAAGTTTAGACAATATCGATTTTTGTCTTGGTGTAAATGATGACATCATACAGTAGAGGGACAATCAAAATTAATATTTTATATCACCTATGTTATCAATACATGCGTTTATACTAAATATAACGTAAAACACTCTATTTTATTATTTTTAATTAATATTTTAAGATGGTACAAAAAAAAAAAAAAAAAAAAAAAAATTTAAAAAAAAATTTAAGTAAAAAAAAAAAAAAAAAAAAAAAAAATTTTTTTTTTTATTTAAAAAAAAAAAAAAATTAAAAATATTAATAATAATAAAAAAATTTATAAAAAAAATATAAAAATTTTGTTAATTATTAGTATTTTTGTGTTTGTTGTGGTAAAAAAATTAAAAAAAAAAAAATAAAAAATTTTTTTTTTTATTTTTTATTTAAAAAAAATATTTTAAAAAAAAAAAATTAGTTGTAAAAAAATTTAATAAAATTTTTTAAAAAAAACTTAAATTTTATTTAAATATTTAATAAAAATTATAAAAAAAATTTAATAAAAAAAAAAAAAAATTAAAAAAAACAAAAAAAAAAAAAAAAAAAAAAAAAAAAAAAAATAAAAAAAGAAAAAAAAAAAAAATTTAAAAATATAATTTTTTATTTTATTTTCTAATTTTTTAATTTAAAAAAAAAATTTTAAATTAATTAAGATTTTTTTTTTGATTAGAAATTAACGAAAAATGATGATTGGTTCGATAGACTTTAAAATGACATGAAAAAGTAAAGCTTTGGAAATAAAGAAATTAAACAAAAGAGAAATCAACAAAAATAACTGCATCGAATTCACAGCAATTGCTAGAGGAAACTGATGAGGAAAATTCAGATTTTTCTATAAATGACGATTTTGCTTTTGAACAAAAACCTTCTTCTTCTTGTGGTTCCTATCCGTTACGGATGTTGGCAACCAGCATGGCAAGCCTAACTTTGTTTACGGCAATGCGGAAGAGTTCGGCTGATGTTTTTCCGGTCCACTTCCTAAGGTTATACAGCCAAGATATTCTTCTCCTTCCTGGACCTCTTCTTCCATCGATTTTTCCCTGGATGATTGTCTGGAGTAAAGAGTACTTGGAGTCGTTTCTCATGATGTGGCCCAGATACTGCAGTTTTCGGATCTTGATGGTGTTCATAATTTCTTTTTGTTTATTTATCCTTCTTAGTACTTCTTCATTAGAGATATGTTCGGTCCATGATATCCTCAGCATCCTTCGATAGAGTCGCATTTCGAAGGCTTCTACTTTCTTGGATGTGGTTTCATTGAGTGTCCAAGATTCTGTCCCGTACAAGAGGATAGAAAAGATGTAACATCTGAGAAGTCTCATTTTTGTTTCCAGTGTAAGATCATGGCTTCTGAAGAGTTTGCTCATTTTGTTGAAGGCGGCTGTGGCTTTGGCGATTCGTGATTTGATTTCTTGAGTTGTGTCCCAGTTCTCATTTATACGTGTTCCCAGGTACGTGGTGTGTGGTACTCTCTCTATTGGCTGGTTGTTGATGGATAGCTGGATGTTGTCGATCTTGTTTTTGCTAATGACCATAATTTTGGTCTTTTGTATGTTTATGTCCAAACCATATTTCTTACTAACTTTTGCTATTTTGTTGATAAGTTGTTGCAGTGCTTGTGGGCTATCTGCGAACACGATGGTGTCGTCCGCGTATCTTATATTACTCAATTTCTTCCCATTTATTGAGATGCCTTCTTCCTCCTCGTCATCGAGCGCTTCTTTAAAAATCTGTTCGGAGTAGATGTTGAATAGCAGGGGTGAGAGTACACAGCCCTGCCTCACTCCTCGCATTATTTTGACGGCCTCAGTTGTTTCTCCGTCGACTCTCATTGTTGCCGACTGGCTCCAGTACAAGCTACTTATGACATTCAGGTCATTGGTATCGATCCCTGTCTTCTTTAGTATTTCCATCATTTTGCCATGTTGAACCCGGTCAAATGCTTTGGCGTAGTCAATTAAACAACAGTAAACGTCACGGTTAACGTCTCTGCATTTCTGGACAAGGACTTGGACAGCAAAGAGTGCTTCTCTGGTTCCCATCGCATTGACGAACCCAAACTGGTTTCGGGAGATTAGGTTCTCGCATCGGTTATACAGTTATTCTAAATGATGGACCCATTTTTAAAAATCTGTGTTTATTATATCTTCAAGTGTTACAATTGGCCTCCGGCTGCTCACCAGACATGCAACACGGTAGCCAAACTCATCCACACGCGAGAAAGCGTATCTGGTGTTATTGAGTCCACGGCAAAGATAAGAGAAAGTTTCAAAGTTTGTGGTGGGTGGTAATTGTTCCATAACCGGCCGGTAGAGTGCGATTATTTCTTTTGGGTTATGTTAAGAAGCTGTTTACGTCCCGCCTCTACCAACAACTATGGACGATCTGCGGAACCGTATCACTGCTAGCCTGGACTCAATAACACCAGATACGCTTTTCGCGTGTGGGATGTGTTTGGCTACACGTGTTGATGTTTGCCTGTCATCAGCCTGGAGGCCACATTGGGTACACTATGTAAGGTATATAAGGAAAAACTTTGAAACTTTCTCTTTTCATTGGTATAAAGATTGTTCATTTTGGATTTGTACTTTAAATATATTCTTTTATGGATGACTTTGAGAAAGGTTTTCAGCAGGTGGCTCATCAGACTTATCGTTCGATACTCTTCACATCGTTTTGCGCCTTGTTTCTTTGGCAGTGCAATGAATTCTGAGACTAGCCATTCTTGTGGTATTTTACCTGATTTGTAGATGTTGTTGAAAAGTTTGGTGATCTTCCTCAATCCATTTTTGTGTAGAAGTTTCAGGAACTCTGTCTGGATGTTGTCAGGTCCTGCTGCTTTTCCTTCTTTGCTCTGCTCTATAGCTGCCCTCACTTCTGCTTCCATTATTTCTGGCCCCTCTCTGTGTTACTCCCGGATCTGGGGGTTCTCTCTATTATCTTCAAAGAGGTGTTCTATGTACCTAGTCCACGTCTTCTTCTTCTCTTCCATGTCTACAATGATGTTCCCGTTAGCGTCAACTAGCTTTCCGGAAGTTTGTATTCCTTCTTTGTCCAGTGACTTCCTTCACCTTCCGGTGGACGTTAAAGTAGTCATATTTTAACTGCAGTGCCTCTATCTCCTCACAGTTCTCCCTCTGTTCCTTTTCTTTAGCCAATCGTATTTTGTTCCTTATGATGTTGTTTATCCTTTTGTATTCTATGGTGTTATTCTTGTTCAATCTTCTCTCTTCCATTAGGTTTAATATGTAATCTGTCATCCAGGTTTTCTTCTTTTACTCTTTGTCCGTCTTCCTTCAGAATAGTTTGCTTAATGTGTTCCACTTTACTTTTCAGGTGATTCAAGTGTTCTTCTACTGAGCTATCTTCTGTTGTTCCTGTCATTGCTGTATTCAGCTCTTTCTTTATACATTCTTTGATCTTCTCGTTTTTCAGCTGTCTTAGGTTAACTTTTAATGGAACAGTTTTCTTTATCTTCTTCATAACCACTTTGAATTTTCCGATGACTGGCACATGGTCGGTTTGCATATTTGCTCCCGGGAAGGTTCTCATATTTAAGCAGCTGTTTTTGTACCGCTTGTTGATTAGTACGTAGTCTATTTGATTTCTGGTTATTCTCCCAGGTTTATCGAGGGGCGATCTCCATGTGTATAATCGCCGCGGTGGTTGTTTGAACTGTGTGTTGAGGACTACAAGGCCGTGTTCGTCTGTAAATTTCTCGAGCATATCTCCTCTCTCATTCCTCTCTCCCAAACTGAAAGACCCGATGAGCTCGGTTTTCTCTCCAGCTCCCAACTTTGCATTAAAGTCCCCCATGATGATGTTAACTTCTTGTTTGGGTAGCTTTTCAAGTATTTGGGCGACATTCCTGTATAATTCTTCAACTTCCTTTCATCCTTATCTGCAGTAGGGGCATAAATCTGGATGATGTTTAGATTTACTGGTCGGGCGCTAATCTGTATTAGAAGGACTCTTTCTGAGAATGGGACAAAGTTTATGACACTCCGCGCTATCTCTTTGGTGACAATAATGCCTACACCATTCAGAAACTTGCCGTCTTGTGTTCCTGCATAATACGCTCTGTGTTCGTCCACATCTATCGAACCTACTCCCGGCCACCTCATCTCACTGATTCCCATGATGTTAACTTTCATTCTTCTCATTTCCTTTGTTGCGTTGTTGATATTTCCAGCTTGTGCCATCGTTTTAACGTTCCAAGTACCGATCCTTATTTCTCTGTTCACTTTCATTACACTGCTCAAAACATTTCCTCCCGGAGATCCGATCGAGGAACTATTCCGGACTTGTTTTGTTATGAGCCTTGCCATGATGATTCTACTAGGACTTATCCATTCTGGATCTTTAATGAGGTGGTTTGTCCAAAATTCTTTCTGATCCTTATGCCGTTGGTTACTTGATTGTAATTCATCCGCCTTTGGGGCCGATTTCTCAACCCCAGGACAATAGGGTGCCCTTACTCTTGTCAGACCATCCACCCGAAGCTGTTGGCTGACAAGAGGGGATTACTTATACCGGTAATCACTCGATCGATAGAGAGGGTATTTAGCCATAACTCACCACGCTGGCCAGACAGGTTGGTGAGTGGGGATGGTAGTAGGAAAGTGATGGTAGGATGATGGTAGAAGGAGAAGTTTGGGGGTGGGACAATGGTTTCCCCTGTATGGACTTAGGAGATAAACCATAAGGCTCGCGTGGGCAGGAGCGCCTCCCTGAAGTAGATCTGTCATCTATCGGGATCATAGATGAGTATCTACCCGCTACCCGCAACAAAAACCTAGCACTTCCAAATTCTTGTGTCAAATGAGATTACACCTTCCGTCGGTAGCAAAGGTATGCGAGAGAATCGGAATATCGCACAGATCAGCTGCAATGTTAGTATCGGCTACCCTTGAAGATTTTGGTATAATAACATCTGACGATCCTTCAAAAATTATTGATCACAGTAAAATTCGAAGAGAGAGAGAAAGATATCGGAGCAAACTACAAGCTACATCTGTATTTGACTGCCTACAAAGTCTTTATTTTGATGGAAGAAAAGTTAAAACATTAGTACAAGAGAACAAAAATAATCGGTACAACAGGCGATCAATTTCTGAAGAACACATTGTTCTTGTTGTAGAACCAAATTCACAATATTTAGGACATGTAACTCCCGAAAGTGGTTCTGCTAACAGTATTAGCAAATGTATTCTGAGCTTCCTGGAAGGCTAGATGATAGCATTTAGTGAGCTTGTTGCTATTGGTTGCGATGGAACAGTGACAAATACAAGAACAAAGAATAGAATAATTGGGCAAATGGAAAGGATAGTCGGTCATCACATCACGCTGGTTCATCTGTCTATTATACATGAATGAATTAAATTCACGACATATATTTCGTGAGCTAGAGGTTCCACGACTGGACCGAAACAGTTTTCTGGAGAAATTGGGAAGGTACTTCAAAACTGTGAAAATTAACAGTTATTGACTTTATCCTTATTGAAAGTCAACTACCACAAGTTGATTATAATAATTTAAGTTCAGACCAAAAGTATTTTTATGATATATGATCTGCCATCGACAAGGGACATGTTGAAAACCAGTTAATGAATCGAAATCCAGAGAAGTTGTCTAGGTGGTTAACTCTTGCAAACTTTATAATGAAAGTTTACGCACCAACTTGCGATTGCGATTAAAACAAAACCTAACGCAAAATATGGATCTATTCATTTTTTTAATAAAATTAAAAAGATAGATTATTCGCACGATAATTTAAATGCAATAGTGCAAACTGTGTTACAACGGAATGGATTCTTTGCTCATTCTGAAAATATATTATTCAGTATCATTCAAAACGAATATTGTGATGTCAGGAAACTTGCCTTTGGAAGAATTGTTGAAATTAGTGCGGTGTCAGATGTTCGGACCTTTGCGGTACCAAAACTAAATTTTGCAGCACAACATTATTACACTCTTATAGATTAGGCGCCTAAGACAGTGTATGAACCTTCAATAACCAAACGGCTGCACCTACTGGACTTGAAGAAATTCGAACGGAGTGGTGAAAAAATCGACCTTCCCAATTTCCCTTGTTGTACACAGGCTGTTGAGAAATTAGTTACTGAAGCTTCTCTAAGTGTAATAGGCCCCAATCGGCGATTTCTAATAATATGTCCATAATTATAAAAATATGAAAAAAAAGTTTAAGACCAAAGTGACGTCAAAAAAAAATTCTGTAAACATCCTGTGTACAAATAAAAAATTATGGAAGTATTCATTGTTTTCATTTTTAATCAAGTACCCATGATTAACAATAAAACAAAAGCTATTATAATACGACAATTACCGGAACCAGCTACAGTGAATCTGAGTACATGGCAACTGTTCATGAGGTGGTGACACCGACTATCTTTTGCTTAATAAACAGGTGCACGAAGTAGACACTAGATTTGGAGAAGGATACTCCAAGTTATGTAGTAAAAGATGAATTAAAAGTAAAAAAATAAGGATAAAGACAGGAAAAAGGCGATAAAGTATGAAGAAAATATGGAGGACAAAAAAATGTTAGGAGGAAGTAGAGGCGCAAAACATAAAATATGTTGAAGATGGAAGAAGAAAATAGTATGCAAGAGAGGAAATAAAGAAGATAAGAGATAGACGAAGAAATAATATGAGAGATAGAGAAACAGACACAAGAAAGAAGAGAAATAATAAGAGAAGACAAACAACCCGAAGAATAAAGAGTTAATAAAAATGAAAACAAGTACTGGTGGAATGACGAAGATAGGAAGTATAGAATGTGTAGGGAGGGTGTGAAAATTAGACCATTTGATGCTAGAGTGCAGTGAAGTAAGAAAGGAGAAAAGAATTGCTGGGAGAGAAAGGTGGATGAATGGTGTGGATGAGAAAAGTGTTGGAAAAAAAGAAAACGGATAAAAAGCAGAAAAGAAAAGTACTAACGATAGAAAGAAGAAAACAGTCACAGATATTTTTTTGTTTTTGTTTTTATTGTTGTTGTTTTTACTTTTAATTTTGAATGTTAAGAAGAGACCGAATCATTTGTTCATATAGTAAGGCAAATAAGTTGAATTAATAATAAATAGTTAAAATTAAAACTAAAATCTAAGGCAAACATTTTTTTTTATTTTATAGTCACGACTTCGATCTTTTCATGAAACTCTTTATTAAAATCAATAAATGTAAATTAATAAAAGTAGTACAACTACGCAATTGTTATTATTATCATAAAAATTATAAATCTGAACCATAACCAGTAAACCATATAGATAGAATATTCGTAGATAATACGTCAATATTTATTTGTTTACCTTTGTAGCTGTAGAAATGCAAATAGTCGACACACTTGTACAAAATTTGATTTTATTGCGCGCACTGAACTGAGAAATTTAGTGCGGCTATAAAATGGTAACGTTAAAAGGACTGCGTGACAAAATTAATAAAACCCGCAATTTAATAAGTCAACGCCACCCTAAATTTTTAATAATGTCATAAATATATACAAACCAAATAGAAACCCGTCTTGGTCTCAGCGGTGAAAGATATTATCATTAGTTACTTATTCATGTAGAAAGCCGATATTTTTTAAGTATTGTAAGAGAAAGTACCGTTCGTTTGTCAAATTTATTTATTCAATGTCAAGTAACACATTCATAGTCCAAAAGAAAAACTAGCTTTTCTTGCAATGTTATGAACTGCTAGGAGATTTATCGCTAGATTTGGAACATCTACTTAAACATTTATTAAATTCCAAATTCAGTATAATTATATTCATTTGATCAATATAAATTCATTATAATGATTTACATTTCTATCAATTTTTTATTATTCATCAAAAATTAATTTCCACATCGACCAAACTTGATACGTTACTATTATTAATTTGATTAAGCACCCGGTGGAGGCGAATCCCTTGACTCCACCACTCTTCATAAATGGAGTTCGAAACGCTGCCTTACCACAGTCCGATGTATTCGATGGAAGTGACTTGAGGAAGAGGTTCGATTACGTCTAGAAGATGAGGGAACATTTGAGGTCTATATTCTGGAAGGACTCAATTCGTCTGGGAAGCTATCATTTTTAGGAAAACTCTTCGAACGAATAGTTTAGGGTTGTTTTCAACAGTATAGTATGAGGATAATAAGAAAAATGCCAACAGTTAACTGTTGGCATTTTTCTTAGTTTATACTACTCATAAGTGTCAATGTTTACACGAGATGTCGCAAGACACATATTTTACTTATGAGGATAATCTAGTATAAGGTGTACGTGTTAAAGCAAAGTAAAAGTAGGGAACATTAAGTTTTGAGTAGCAGACGATAAAAGGTGTCCAGTTAAGATGATGCACAAAACAATTAATGTGTTCAATTTGTCGTTCATTTTTTAAAAAGACCAAAAAATTTATTAATTCAGCTGCCTATTAAGCTCGCGCTTCGTAGTCACCCTGCGCATCGTTAAAAAATTAAATTAATAAAAATAAAAATCAATGGACAATGATAAATAAAGTGAATTACGAAGTAATTAATAAATGAAGCAACAAAGTTGAAAGTAAATTGAAAGAATAGAATAGAAAACATCAAGGTTATTACGAACAAAACACCATGGGAAAAAAAACTAAGTCCTTGTTCAAAGTCGCTGAAGGTTGTACGCATCATAAGTAAATGTAATAAGGTTAGTGTATTATGATTGTAATAAAAACAATTGTATACAAAAAGAAAGGTTGTAGCGGAATTACATTTTAAGTTGCTTTTAACGTGCACGTTGCATTATTTAAAATAATTTAATCAATAAATAAATTATACGTTTTATTATTTTAGTTGTATTAAAATTTTGTTTAATGTTTCAAACTGCTACCTAATATTGAAGATTAGTCAGCCATGAATAGCGATGTATCCGCACATGAACAGTCAAGTTTCATTACCACGACTATAAAGTCTAGCAGATCGAGAAGATACGTAAGTCAGAGACTTGAAACTAGTTCTACTACTACGCTATTGCAGAAGCAAACAAAACATTTCGAAGAAGAGGAAGTAGTTTCAACAGCTCAGAAAATCGTAGGATCCACATATAAATAATCTCAACAAAAGAAAAGCATCATCTTATGCTCATTGCAGGAATAAAGCGTTCACTGCCCGAATCTCTAACATTTTTAATAGACTTATTATGCATCCAGAATACAATTACTATTTAAATTCAAAATGATTGTTTTCCGCTTAATTTTTTTAAAAATCTAAAATACAAAGATTGTGTTCAATAGGGAGGTCTTGAAAGTGATGTTAGTCACAACTTTTGCTTGTAATATAGGAACATTCGACATATAAAGATGGGTCGTCATCAAATAGTTGCTGTTTAAGTTTAACTAACTAACTAACGGGACATAATAAAAGGGAAAGGAGAGATATACATAGTAGTGAAAGTATATGGGAAAGATATGAGTGTAACAAGAACAAAGATTGGGAAAATAATAGGAGAGACCGAGAAAGAGAAGAAAAGGTGATTTAAACACTAGAAAGGGGAATAGTGGTAGTAGACGGAGAAGAAAAGAAAATAGTTTTAATGGATAACAAGATAAATGGACGAGGAAAAAAATTAATTGAAATGTGCGAAGAAAAAGATGAACAATTTTAAACCGAAAGAGAGAATACAATTGTACAAATGGGTTACGTGTTAGTAAACGGGCAAGTGATAGAAGACATAGACAATTTTAAGATAAGAGAGGAGATAGAATCTGATCACCAATCGTTAGAGTTAACTTGAAAGGAAGAGAAAAAAATATAGATAGTAGAAAAAATAAATAAATACAAGGAAGATATGGAAGAGACAAAATGAAAATAGAAGAAGAAGTATCATGTAAAAACGATGGTAGAAAGAGAAAATAAATGGTGAGGAATGGAATGTTGAGAAATGAAAATAGAAGACGGAAAAGCTATGAGAATGTGAAGGAAAAGATAAATAGAGTGGGAGATTTTCAAAAGTGAGGAAAAAGAAGAAATATAAGAAGAAGCGCATACAAGAAGTAAAAATAATGGAAAAATATAAAAGTTACTAAAGAAGGAAATAGCAGAGGAAAAAGATAGAAGCAAAGATTGATTTAGAGAAGTGGAAAGTATTCAATATAGAAATTCTAAATGTAGATCAAAAAATTGAAGTAAGACGAATGAAAAACGGAACAATAGAATAAGTAAATAAATCAATAAATAAAATAAAAAAAGGAAAGCGATGGGAGGTGATGGAATACAGGAGGAACGATGGTTATATACGGAGAAAAGCAAGAAAAAATATGTGTGATAATAAATAAGGTATGGAGAGGAGAAGAATTTCTGAGTGACTGGAGAGAGGTGGAGAATTATAGGGGTTCACAAAAGAATGGAAAAGAAGATCAATAGATAATATATACCTACATTTTGATACAAATAACAAATAAAAAGTTAGAGAAAAAATGGTAAAATTTAGGCGATTTTTATAGACATCAAGACAGCATTCGAAAAAGGAAATAGAAAAACCGTGACTTTAAAAAAAAAAAGTGGTAGAAGTAGAAAGAAAAAAGGTGGTGGGGAGATGAAGAAATAAAAAGGACAAATACAAAGTTAAACAAAAAAAGTAATAAAATAGTAGGACATGTGTGAGGTTTGGGGAGAAAGTGTTTGGAAAGGATATAGTGAAAAGGAAATGGCTACGGGAAAACTTGTAAAATGTGTTATGTTAAATAGAGATGAGATATGTCAATGGAGGGAGTGGGGAACAATTAGAAAAGTTGAAATTAGAATACTCGCAGAGTATTTATTTAACAAAAGTTTCAATAATGAGACGAATTAAGCATTTGAGTAAAACGACCACGTGTATTCTCTATCAATAATCATTAAAACACTACTTGATAACTGAAAGTTTATTCGAAATGTAAAATTAGTTAATCTTAATTAAATGTTTCATGTCAACATAAGAATCTGGCAACTTGTCGATGTTGATTACTTTAGTAAGTGTATTCGAAATCATTGCATCTTGATATTTAGCTATATCATTCAAGTAGGTAGTTTAAATGAATTATCAATACATTCACAAAAAATATTGAGACTTTCATAATTCAGCGTAGACATGTGAAAAACATAAATAAATGTAAAACATGTGTTACATCCTTAGAGGTACATCAATTGATTATTATTGATAATATAAAAACGTAAATATTAAAATTAAAATAAAATAAACACTATAGAAAAATAAACCACTGCAGCAGCAATATTTGCATAGGAGCGTTTGCTATTTGAGGAATCTACATGATCAGCAGTTGAGTAAAATTCATTCATTTTATTACCAATAGCTCCTAAAGCATCTTCTTTTAGTATCTTCAAAGTTGATGTTAAATCGGAAATAAGTTGCGATTTCATTTCACCGATTTTATTATTGATTTCTTTTGTTAAGTCTTCAAAAAAGAAAGAAATTGCTGATTAAGATTAACAAAATGTTAATAGAAACACAATCCTTACGTCATGCAAGACATGGTACATTTGGAACATTTTTTACTTGTAGCTACAGCAAGGGTGGAGTACCTACACTTGAACTTATAATAATTAAAAAATAAATCAAAGTATATAGAATATGTATTCTTCGGCGTATGGTGTGTTGCTTATTTAAAATTTTGTTGTTCATTTTATTGAGGTATTTATATTTTCTTATCACTTATCTATTTTTCACTTTATTGTCCTTATTTGAATCTAATTTAACCTTAAAATATTTCAAGCAATTAGAAGTATTACTCACTGTTTTAATGTGGTGTATTTATTTTCACTATGCTCTATCTTATTTTTCTTCAAGTTGTATGACCTTTCAGTATTAATGCATAATCTTTTCAATGTAAGACAACAAATGTAAACACAGCTTTGAAATGCTGTGTATCTCTTCCATCCACTTCGCTCCTTTACCTTTCTCTCCCAATATCGCTTTTCTTTCCTCCCTTAGTTCTTCACACTCTTCTCTCATATACTCAATGTTTTCCCATCCTTCCCATATTCTACCTTATTGCTTTTTTGTCCACCGGCCAATATTTATTTTCAATCTCTTCATTACCTACTCTAAATCTTTTTTTATATGTTTTGCTCTCCCTCTTTTAAATATGCAGGCATATCTTCTGTTATTATTGCGTGGTGTCTTCTGTTGTACTTTCCTTGTTTACTTTCTCTCTCCTTCTTCTGATTATTTCTATCTTTTTTGTTAATTTTTTTATCCTCCATTCTCCCTCTCGGCCTTTTCTCTTGCAATCCTCTCCTTTTATAATATAGCCTCCTATCTTTCTGTCCTCCATTTATTTTTTCTCCTTTACTTGCTACCATGATGCTTGTAGTTTCTTACATTCCTCTCTTTCCTTCATACTTTGTTTGTACCCCATTACCATCTTCTCTGCGGGTATTCTAATTTCAACTATTTCTAATTGTTCCCCACTCCCTCCATTGACATATCTCAGCTCTATATAACATAACACATTTTACAAGTTTTTCCGTAGCCATTTCCTCTTCACAATATCCTTTCCAAACACTTTCTCCCCCAAACCTCACACATGTCCTACTATTTTATTACTTTTCTTTGTTTAACTTTGTATTTGTCCTTTTTATTTCTTCCTCTCCCCACCACCATTTTTTTCTTTCTACTTTTACCACTTTTTTTTTAAATCACTAATTTTGTTTGTTTCTTTCTTTTCTCTCCAAAAAGATCTTTTTATGGTCTTCATCCTTTTCTTACTTATCCGCTAACATTGCCATATCGTCTGCGTATCCCAACACTTACATATTCTACTTCCGAATCAATAGTTCTCCACTTTATTGCCCCTTCAAAACCTCCTCAAGGGCGTCCAAGTGTATTAAAAATAACTGCATCCTCGCCGTAATCCTTTTTCGTTCAAAACACTTTGCTCAAATTTTTACTCTGCTCCTTGTCTCCTCATATATCTCTTCTATTTTCTCTATCATGTGCTCCTCTATTCCTTTTTTTTTTGTTCCTTTCCACGGTTTTTTTCTATTTACTTTTTCGAATGCTGACTTGATGTCTATAAAAATCGCCTAAACCTTACCATTTTTTTCTCTAACTTTTTATTTGTTATTTGTATCAAAATGTAGGTATATATTATCTATTGATCTTCTTTTTTTAATACCTGTTTACAAATCTTTTCATAAATATTTTTCCGCCATCTCTTTTTCCATTCTTTTGTGAACCATTATTCTGAATTATTGTCGCATAACTTATACATCCCACACTCACACCCCTATAATTCTCCACCTCTCTCCAGTCACTCAGAAATTCTTCACTTCTCCATACCTTATTTATTATCACACCTATTTTTTTCTTGCTTTTCTCCGTACATAACTATTGTTCCTCCTGTATTCCATCATCTCCCATCGCTTTCCTTTTTTTATTTTATTTGTTGCTTTATTACCTATTCTATTTTTCCGTTTTTCATTTGTCTTACTTCAATTTTTTTGATCTACATTTAGAATTTCTATATTGAATACTTTTCACTTCTCTAAATCAATCTATCTTTTTCCCTCTGCTCTTTCCTTCTTTAGTATCTTCCATATGTTTCCATTATTTTTACTTCTTGTATGCGCTTCTTCTTATATTTCTTCTTTTTCCTTACTTTTGAAAATCTCCCACTCTATTTATCTTTTCCTCCACATTCTCATAGCTTTTTCGGTCTTCTTTTTTCATTTCTCAACATTCCACTCCTCACCATTTATTTTCTCTTTCTACCATCGTTTTTACATGATACTTCTTCTTCTATCTTTCATTTTGTCTCTTCCATATCTTCCTTGTATTTATTTATTTTTTCTAACATCTATATTTTTTTCTCTTCTATTAAAGTTAACTCTAACGATTGGTGATCAGATTCTATCTCCTCTCTTATTTTAAAATTGTCTATGTTTTCTATCACTTGCCCGTTTACTAACACGTAACCCATTTGTACAATTGTATTCTCTCTTTCGGTTTAAAATTGTCCATCCTTTTCTTCGCACATTTCAAATAATTTTTTTCCTCGTCCATTTATCTTGTTATCTATTAAAACTATTTTCTTTTCTTCTTCGTCTACTACCACTATTCCCCTTTCTAGTGTTTAAATCACCTCCTCTTCTCTTTCTCGGTCTCTCCTATTATTTTCCCAATCTTTGTTCTTGCTTCACTCATATCTTTCCCATATACTTTCACTACTATGTACCTCTCTCCTTTCCCTTTTATTATGTCCCGTTAGTTAGTTAGTTAAACTTAATCAGCAACTATTTGATGACGACCCATCTTTATATGTCGAATGTTCCTATATTACAAGCAAAAGTTGTGACTAACGTCACTTTCAAGACCTCCCTAATTGAACACAATCTTTGTATTTTAAATTTTTAAAAAATTAAGCGGAAAACAATCATTTTGAATTTAAATAGTAATTGTATTCTGGATGCATAATAAGTCTATTAAAAATGTTAGAGATTCGGGCAGTGAACGCTTTATTCCTGCAATGAGCATAAGATGATGCTTTTCTTTTGTTGAGATTATTTATATGTGGATCCTACGATTTTCGGAGCTGTTGAAACTACTTCCTCTTCTTCGAAATGTTTCGTTTGCTTCTGCAATAGCGAAGTAGTAGAACTAGTTTCAAGTCTCTGACTTACGTTTCTTCTCAATCTGCTACACTTTATAGTCGTGGTAGTGAAACTTGACTGCTCATGTGCGGATACATCGCTATTCATGGCTGACTAATCTTCAATATTAGGTAGCAGTTTGAAACATTAAACAAAATTTTAATACAACTAAAATAATAAAAGGTACAATTTATTTATTGATTAAATTATTTTAAATAATGCAATGTGCACGTTAAAAGCAACTTAAAATGTAATTCCGCTACAACCTTTCTTTTTGTATACAATTGTTTTTTATTACAATCATAATACACTAATCTTATTACATTTACTTATGATGCGTACAACCTTCAGCGACTTTGAACAAGGACTTTTTTTTCCCATGGTTCGTAATAACCTTGATGTCTTCTATTCTATTCTTTCAATTTACTTTCAACTTCGTAATGCACTTTGTTTATCATTGTATATTGATTTTTATTTTTATTAATTTAATTTTTTAACGATGCGTAGGGTGACTACGAAACGCGGGCTTAATAGGCAGCTGACTTAATACATTTTTTGGTCTTTTTAAAAAATGAACGACAATTTTAACACATTAATTGTTTTGTGCATCATCTTAACTGGACACCTTTGATCGTCCGCTACTCAAAACTTAATGTTCTCTACTTTTTACTTTGCTTTAACACGTACACCTTATACTAGATTATCCTCAACCCCAAACTACTCGTTCGATGAGTTTTCCTAAAAATGATAGCTTCCAAGACGAGCTGAGTCCTTCCAGAAAATAGACCTCAAATGTTCCCTCATCTTCTAGACGTAATCGAATCTCTTCCTGGTTAGGCAGCGTTTCGAACTCCATTTATGAAGAGTGGTGGAGTCAAGGGATTCGCCTCCACCAGGTGCTTTCACTTTGAACGTAACAAAACAATATGTAGCATCTCCACAAAACTGTTGCAGGTCAAAATTCTCTTCAAAACTTTGTTTCCGGGGTTGAGAGAAGTCACGACAGCCTTGATTTCCTCTACGTCAATTTCATCTCTATTATAATTGTCTATTTATGATGGTTAACAATATAGTCACTGCGATCCCTCCCACTATATCGATTCTGCTAACTGATTTGCGTTGCTAGGAACAGATTCGATGCAATGGAACTTTTTTCAAATTCGTCTCGCATTAAAACGGTTCAAGATATTTTCGTTTCGAAAAAAGGTTTGAGTTGACGCTATTGTGGATGCTGCGATTGAGGGGTTTGTTGTTGCTGCCTTTCGTTTTGCTGCTGTTGCTGCTCCAGAGGCGAATTTGTGCATTGTGTGTGCTGTATTCGACAGCTTGTGTGCGCGAGCTCGTTGCTCTGCGCGTCCTGTATGTGACCGGCGAATGGACGTCAGAACCAAGCGTCCAAGCTTCGTGACGTGTGTGGGCGAGCATGCGGCTTCAGCGCAAATGTACGTCGAAGACTTGGGCCTGTGGGTTCTGTGACGTATGTGCGGGTGCGGTTGACCGGCGGGTCTTTCTTGGGCGATGGCGTTGATGAAATCGTTTGTGGTCTATCAGCCCAAGGTGGTGCGCGTTACATCATTGAATGATGAGAAGCATGTCGGTGCCGACGATGTCCATGGCGGACGCAGCGATGTCACGTGTTGTGTTGGCGGGTGTCGTCATGGCAGGCGTGATATGGCGGACGTGTTGTCGTTGACGGGTGTGTTGTCGGGAGGCGGTTGGGACGGCAGCGAGCGTAGTGGGCCCAGTAGATCTCGTTTTCCTGTTCATGTCGTAGCGTAGGTATACAAAAATTTTGCGATTATACTTGGTGTTGTTGCCGTGTTGCTCCTCGTTGAATGTTTGTCTTTCTCTGATTTGATCACGTCGGAGGTCGCCACTGTGGCGTTTAGTGTGTATACTCTAGACGCCCTCCGGGTTGAATCAGAGAAAGAATTTGGACGTCGGCTTTAGTAGTGTTTATTATTAGACATACCGTGATCGAGCTATACTATTTACATTTATGAATGAAGACGGTGTATGTCAGCACAAAGTAATTTTTGTACTATATGCGCTGCGGGGATACCTGATCGTGGTATCATATGTGTCGAGCTAAAGATCCGAGGCCGGGTTGAATTGGACCGATGGATTCGAAGCGGGCCAATACTTCAACTGATGATTTGACTGGACCGTACTCATACCGATGAACTGCGGACCGAACTAAACTGAACTGATGGCGAACTGATTGTTACTCTGAACTCAACTGTCTTTTGTTATCGTACCTACTTCGCTTTATACGTGCGAAGTAGGTTAGTTTGCTTAGTAAGTAAGGCCGTTAAGAAATGCTGATTGCGCTTGCTTACTTGCAATCGTATGTTTTGATTTCTGCGTTTCCTACGTAATACGCGGATGTAGAATTTGTGTTGATTGCAATAGGGTTGAGACGTCAACCCCACACAAGTATTGGAAGCAAAAACGACATCCGAACGAGCAAGGGGAAGGCCGCTAGAAACATGGAATAATTTAGTGGCAAAGGCATTGGCAACTAACGAACTAACATGGCAAGAAGCAAAATCTTTAGCAAATAATAAAAAGAGTGTTGCAAGTTTATATACAAAAGTAATAAAAATGAAAGTATGTGAATTAAAACAATGAAACAGTTAATAAAGAGTAGAAGTTATGTTTGATTTAATAGAGTAAAAGTTTATTAAGTATGTGAATTTATTATGTACCTTTAATTAGTTAACGAACAAATGTAATTTGCCACACCCTACACCATTAAGGTAAACGGGTTTTGATAATATAGGTGAAGATTTTTTTTATTATTTAGTATGTAAAATGATTAATGTAATTGTATAGAATTTGTTAAAGCTAATTTTAAGGTTTGTAAAATGATAAATTAAGTAGGAAAAAATTACAAAAGTGACGAGAGAAAAAAATTAAATTTATTGAATGACATGACAGTTTAGAAGAAAGGCAGAAAAGTTAAAAAATGTACAATATGGAATAAAAATAATCCAAGGAAACTGTAGAACAGCGTTGCAAGGGACGATAATAAAAGCATTGAAGATCATGAATAGAAATAAAATTTGATTGGATAGATGATAATATCGATTTGATAAATGGTGTGACAAGTGTGCAGGTTAGATTGGACCAGATCAGATTAAGGTACCAAACAATTTAATTTGAATATATATTCGAATATTTTTGGTTGATTTGTTGTTTTATTGGATTATAATGAACGTATATGTTGGGTGAGAATTTATTTATAAAATTTGAAACTGATTTTAAATTTATTATTTTGTTTATGAGTAAGGTTTGTTAATTTATCATGTGGTGCAGTTTGAGCCGGTTAAAATGATTAAACGGATGAATACGAGATAGAACAAAACCACAAAATAAAAAATTTTACAAATAACAACACCGCAATATATATATTTACAACATTATACAATAGACAAATTTATTATATAATACACATAGTAGTTACAAATTCATACATTTCCACGACCTTGCGATCACTGCATTATGTAATCTTGTTTAACGTAAAAATAAGATACGTGGCAACATAGTGTTTTAGTTAGATGTATGTAATCAGTAGGTACAAAAGACACTATATTTCTCTAAATACTCCAACTTCTACAGGATAGGCAACTTACATTATGCCTCTCTATGCCTTTCTACCATAGATGAAAGACTAATAATAACTGTTACTTTCTACTCTAAGGTCTAACCGTTTATAAAATGGCAGAAACCAAAACAATAATAACATGCAGAATTTGTTTAACAGAAGTTATCAAGGAAATGGGATTTTATTCTTTAAACAACGACAATGATTTAATATTGCACTCGAAATTGTTGGATTTCTTCCCCGAAATCGTAAGTACACCGCAGCACTGAAGCTTGTAAACGTTTTATGTTCGTTATAGGACTTGAGTATCACCGAAAACCCAGTCGCATGCGATCATTGCACCAACATGATCAACGAAATACACCAATTCAAACAATTGTGCATACGAAGCGAAAATATTTTGAAAAACCAAGTCATTCACGAAGAAATAATTAAAGAGGAATTTATCGAGGAAGGGATTAAGAGTGAACTAATTCTTGATAACAAGTATTACTGTCTCCATTGCCATTATGCTACCAACAACAAATACAGTTTAACTGACCACGTTTTCAATCATCAGTTTAAATGTAAACAGTGTAGTCATGCGACCTTTAACAATTTATCAATAATAAAACATGAAAAATCTCACATACTTGAATGTTATGATTGTGGTTACCGTACTAATAATAAAACTGTTTTGAGGAGTCATGTTCGAAATCATCTAAATGTTGGAATAATTAAGTGTGAGGAATGTAATTATACCACCTCTAACAGAAGGAAGTTTAATTACCACACAATTACTGCACATAATAGGGAGAAATTAAAGTTTAAGTGTAAATTGTGCAGTTACGCGAGCTTATCAAACAGCAGGTTGATTAGCCACGTCCGTACCCACACTAATGAAAAACCATATAAGTGCGACTTATGTGATTATCGGTGTCGCGAACGGAGCAACTTAAAAGCCCATATGTATAAACACAACGGTCACTGGCCGTTTATGTGCGAACAGTGTGATTACAAAACTAATTCTAAACTGAAGTTAAATATACATCGACGAAGGCACACTGGAGAAAAACCGTTTGAATGCAACTTATGTGACTATCGATCCACCGAAATGAGTAATTTGAACGCCCACAAAAGAAGGCACTTACCGTATAAATGCAACTTCTGCGATTATCATTGTGTTAACAAGGACAGTCTAAAAATACACCAAACAAAGCACTCGGGAGAAAAAAGGTTTAAGTGCAACTTGTGTGATTATCGCAGTAATTACTCGGCACCTTTAAAATTCCATATGTATAAACACTCAGGAGAGTGGCCTTTTAAGTGCGACGAGTGCAATTATAAAACTCACTCTAGAGTCAAATTAAATGCGCATAAGCTACAGCATACCGGGGAAAAACCATATAAATGCGACTTTTGTGATTATCGCAGCAACCGAATGCTTTACTTAAAATCGCACTTGTATAAGCATTCCGACGAATGGCCTTTCAAATGCGACGAGTGCGATTACAAAACTTCCGAAAAAAATAATTTAATGATTCACATGAGAAATCACACTGGAGAAAAACCGTTCGTTTGCAAACAGTGTAATTTTAAAACTACCCATACGAAGTATTTGAAAATTCACGAAAAGCGACATTCGCGCTAATTGGCGGCTAACTTAATATTAAATTGTATTCGCAATGAGTGTAAGAAATATTAATTTTTCGTTACTGTGGTTTTATCATTAGGTATTAATTAATGGTAATGGTTATTCGAATCTACTCCGATTAATAAAAGATTATTTATAGTGGGGAGTATTGAATTATAACTATATTTTCTATTTTTTTACTGTTTGTGTGTTTCTTTGGTTCGTTCCATTTCCATCCTTTGACTTTTAGTTTTATGTTGGTTCGTAAAAGAGTATGTTAGCTCCAGCTTTTATCGAATTTTATGTATTCGACAAACAGCGGGCTTTGAAGTTTCACAAAGTAAAGTTTATTGCTCTTGTTACGTTGGTCGAGACCTTTTGTGCGTTTGAGTGTCTGGAATAGCGTTAGCTACTACTGATGTGATCGTTGACCTAGGTGAGGATGGTTGTTGTTTTTGCATTCTGGGACATCTTAGCTTTGTAAACGGGTGGTGTATGAAAAAAACGTATGCTTTTATTTGGTTACGTCTAGATGGGCGTCTAATTTGATCAGCAATCACGTCAGAATTTCTCCAATCCGTTAGCACTTTGGCCTTAAGATCAATGAAGACTGCTACTACCCAGGTGAAAATGTTTATTTTAAACCTATACTGAAGTAATTTAATTTATTTTTCAAAATATGATGCATAAAAAAAACTATATTATTTATTATAGCCTCATTAAAAAAATACGCTCGAGGTCTTCGGCTACAATTGCAGTTACCACGAATGTCTTTTTTCGTAAGCTTTCAAATCTCTTTTATCACAATATAATTGTACAGTTTGCATTCGAACGGATTTTTGCATTGGGGAGCCACTCACCGGTATGTTTATACATACACAATTTTAAACAAACTATTTGACTTATTGCTGTAGTCGCAGAAGTTGTTTTTAAATGGTTTTTCTGTAGTGTGCGTTATTTTGTGTCTGTTTAAATTGGTCTTACAATAAGTTTGAGTGTTTATACATATGCAATTTTAAATTAACAGTCTGACTGCTGAAGAGTCACTGACCGGTACGTTTAGATATAGGCGATTTTAAACAAACCATTTGACTATTGGTGTATGACCGGTATGTATACACATACGCGATTTACACAAACTATTTGACTATTGCTGTAGTTGCATTTATACTGTTTTTCTGTAATGTGCGTTATTTTTTGTCTGTTTAAATTGGACACGTTACAAGGAAAATATCGTTCACCTGAGTGTGCAATTTTAAATGAGACATCTGACTGCTGCGATCATCACGTAAGTTACATTTATAAGGTTACTTAATAACTTTAGATAAACAGAGGCGTATCATTTGACAGATTGTAAGGGTGGTATGTATTTATTATCAAAGTTAAATTGCTTAAAATTTTTAAACGAAAACTGCTGGATTGTTGTTGTTGTAGTCTTGGGTACAAAAATGCCAACGAAATATTTTTGTTAGCGATTTGGCTAAAAATTAGTGAATAGACTAATATTGAGGTGTAGATGTAGAAACGGATTGTGTACTACATGTCTCGACTAAAAGACTTCTTTGCAGAATGTTTAAGGACGTCGGATCTTCAAGCATTCGACTTACTACAGCAATAACGAGCAATAATTACACATTACATTTTTTTTAGAATTATGGTAGATTTCATGTTGTAAATTGTGGTTGATAACTTGTTTGGTAATAATGTATAATATTTAATTGATAATTTATAATACTTTTACTGCTCTTTTGCTCACAGAAAATAGTTTTCAGATAGACATAAATACGGAAATACACAAATATCACATAAAAATGTAACAATTGCCAAGATGGTGAATCTCTTTCAAGGGCGGAATATCTCACTTGTACCCTTCAACGCCACCAAGCGGAGAATATAGATAGTAGTAAAGTATATAGTTTTTCAAAATAACAATAAAAGTATAAAATAGTTACACAACCATAATATAAAACCTTTTGACGGTTTAATTTAATAGTTTTAATCAATATTTATTTGCTTTATACAGAACATCAAACCAGTTTCATGTTGAACAATGAAATTTATTGAAATATTTGAAAATACTATATTGCTTCAGACGTCATAAAATATTGAACATCTCACTGACAATCATTCACATCTTCATCTATTATTGGTCTCACTAGATTAGAATTATTTATTGCCTAAATCCAAGATACCATGCAAACTTCTACTCGTTAATGTCCAAAGCAATCTTATAAAACCAATAACAGTATAATACATGTTATACATACTCAAGCCTATCGTTCACTGTAAATGCGTTATAATTAAGTACTACATCTACAGTATAATATCAAACATAAATAAAATAACCACAGATGAAGCGATATTGCGACTAACACAGTACACTCATGAAATTTAAAACTGGACACCACAATTTCTGTAAACAAAAGTTTGCACATTGTGAAGCGGGCTTAAGGGTATCATTTACAATTCTAAAAGAGGTAGTCTCAGCAGGGGTTATCTTATAGAAGGACTGTAGAATGAATCATTACACTAAGCACGTTTTAGAAAATAGGTAATTTACGTTGCTTACTTAATTTTTTCTTTAAAGAATATATTTGAAGGTATCGCTAATTAAACACCATAGCTCGATTAATTATCGAATTAAAATTTTGTTTAGGAAATGTTTACAAAATAAAATTAGAAATAATTTTGATTTAAAAAACGTCTACAAGCAATAACTTTTAAATTAAATCAAAAACTAAACATGGTTATTTGGGTTGACTGATTATTACTTATTTTTAAATAAATCTAACCTACTAATTATTGTAAGTTATTAAAAAAAAATCATTAAACTCTCTATTCATAATATTTAGTCCTTAGAAAATGTAGATTTTATGACGTTTCATTTTTTTCTGTAGTTAATATAAAAAGTGAAAATAAAAACTAAGGCAATTCTTATTGTCTAAACGTCTTGTTTCTAAAGTGTCGTTACCGTAGCACATTTTAGAACAAATATCCAAATATTCTTTTAATGATTTTTCAAGGTCAGTTAAAAATACTTTATTTACTGCATAGTTAGGTGTCATACGAATTTCTGCTTCATCTGCTACAGCTTTTTTCTTTTGGACATATCGATGCAACGTAGTACATTTGACATTTTTATTTCAGCAGCAGCACGCAAGCTCATACAACCTTCTAAGAGTTCTACAGCTTCTAGCATGTTACCTTGGCTGTAAAGTCCCCTAACACTTTTTCTGACGCGGTGCCTCACCTCTGGATTTGTGTAAAATCTGCCAAAAATGAAGTTAAGTTAGTGGGGTTCAATGGAACAGTGTTCCACTGTGGCCCGTTCCATTGTACCCCATAACGTGTACAAAATTTCAAACAAGTCTTCAAAAAGTTAGGTTATGTTTGAACTTAACACATAGCGGTCTCAAATAGACAAAATGATTAAGATTTATGAAAAAAATATATCACTTACCTATTATTTAAACTTTTCTACTAAAAACGAAAGTACTTTAAAAAGAAATATCAACTTTTGAACATAAAAACCAATATTTTTCTATTCACAGCTCCATTGTTGTCGCGCCACCATATTTCACTACCTCCTGGTATGGCGCAGGACGCGCTGAGATCGGTCGAAGCGGTAGAGCGCGAATTATTTTGAAATTCAAATTTTTATCGACATTGTTCCATAGTGGCCCGTGTTCCACTGTTCTCCAACTGACCCTAAATATGGAGGTTGTTTCTCAGTTATTATTTTGTGATACAGAGTTACCAATTGCAAATATAGCCTATCTCTTATAGTAATCCAATTAGCATCGACTAACTTGTGCGAAATGTGTTGAGATTTTGATAGTCCATAAATTAATCCACGGTCCATATACAGGAGCACAATAGGAGAATTGTGACATCACTAGTGTATCACCCAGCATTATTTAAATTTTTTCACTAAGATAGAACCGATGAGGACAAATTAATTTTATGCAACTCTTGTGATAATGTGATAATGGGCAATATGTAAGGGTAACATAGTTTAACCATTTTAAGATTTAATCCGTCAGTTCCCGTTGCATTTCTTTTCAGCGAATTAATTTTAAGTGTAATTGATTCACTACTGCTTTATTAGATTTATAAAAATTTAATGTATTAAGATTTATATTATTATCAGGAACACTATTAATAAAATAATTATTGATCGTATTTAAGTCTTCGATAATTGAGCTGTCGTAATTTCTCCGCACGCTGCCTATATTTAACCGTTTCATCTCATTCCATATTACTTTGGTGTTGCTATTCGATAGTGTAAACTTAAAATAAGCTTGTTTCTCTTGTTTAATACCGAAATTTTCATAGTTTCTAAGAGGCTTGTAGTACTCAAATTTTCCCCGAGAAGGATTATTTTTATATTTGCCTTTTACGCAGTTTTATAAGCTATCTTATATTGTCTGTTAACCACGGAGCAGGTTTCTTAATAAATTTTATAGTGCACCACGATGCATGTTTATCAAACAAAGTAACGAGATTTTAAATTAAACTGGCAACTTTTTCATTAATTCGGACAAATCATATATTTCATGCAAGGGAAGCATTTGCAAATCTTGGTAGAAATTGTCAAAATTAAAAGTTTCGAAAAGTACGAGTAATATTCGAACGTTTATGATTTGAGAGTAAGGAACTAACTCATGATCTGATAAATTACAGTTTAACACACCTGCCTGTTTTATAGGTAGTTCAGATGATACAATTATAACATCTAGGAGAGAGTTTTTCGATAAACCAAGTCTACTCGGCTCACTAATGATTTGAATTATAGATTGCAAATTGTTATTAAAACATTCCGTTATGTAACTATTCGGTTGAAGAAAGTCAATATTAACATCATCTAAGTAATATTATTTGAAATTAACGAACATGGCGCAACTGAATTTTCCAAACAATCAACAAGAAGTTTGTACATTCAAGTAGGTCGATAAACCACACCACAAACAAAACTATCATTATTTCGATTACTTACGAATATCCATAGCTGTCCTATGCTTTCATCTGTTGCAAGTATTGACATTCTAATGCAGTTTTTTACATACTACACCACTCCTCCTCCTCTTACATTTCGGTTCTTTCTTAAACATCGATAATCAGTTATCATTACAGCATCCGTATCAATCTGCTCTGAAAGCCAAGTCTCTGAGACCGCAAGAATATCAAAATTTAAATTATGTACACTCATGAAATTTAAAACTTGGACACCACAATTTCTGTAAACAAAAGTTTGCACATTGTGAAGCGGGCTTAAGGGTATCATTTACAATTCTAACAGCAGGTAGTCTCAGCAGGGGTTATCTTATAGAAGGACTGTAGAATGAATCATTACACTAAGCACGTTTTAGAAAATAGGTAATTTACGTTGCTTACTTAATTTTTTCTTTAAAGAATATATTTGAAGGTATCGCTAATTAAACACCATAGCTCGATTAATTATCGAATCAAAATTTTGTTTAGGAAATGTTTACAAAATAAAATTAGAAATAATTTTGATTTAAAAACGTCTACAAGCAATAACTTTTAAATTAAATCAAAAACTAAACATGGTTATTTGGGTTGACTGATTATTACTTATTTTTAAATAAATCTAACCTACTAATTATTGTAAGTTATTAAAAAAATCATTAAACTCTCTATTCATAATATTTAGTCCTTACAAAATGTATATTTTATGACGTTTCATTTTTTCTGTAGTTAATATAAAAAGTGAAAATAAAAACTAAGGCAATTCTTATTGTCAACGTATATATTTAGTTTTTGACAAGAATTTATTACATAATTATAATTAAGATACCAAGTTATAGTTTAAAATTAAATGAAAACTTTTTTTTAAATAAAGGTATTACTATATAAATAAATATAAGAAATCAATAATGGGTGTGACCTCCATTATTATTGATACATTCTTGGAGGCGTCTGCTCATTGACGCTATCAAGGTATCAATATAATTAATATTAATCGTTTCCCATGCGGTATCAATGGCTGCAATTAGTGCATTACGGTTTACTGGTATAAAATTTGGCCCTTGTTGTCTTCGGATAACAGCAAGTATTCGAGCCCAAACATTTTCGATAATGTTAAAATCTGGGCTTTTGCTGGCCAGGGTAACAGCTCCAAGTTATTTTCTTGTATCCAATTGCGCACAACCCGCGAAGTATGAATAGGGGCGTTGTCCTTTAACAACAAAAATACATTATGAAAATGTTAATTCAACAGATCCCGAACTATTTTTTGGAGAAAGTATAGTGAAATAAGAATACTTACTTGTTGAAAAATATAATCTTCGTCTGGATAAAACACTTCGACTGAAGGTTTCATAATAGTTTCCAAAATATCTAAATACGCAGCAGAATCAAGACGTCCATCGATAGCCCAACAAAATGTGTATCTGCTATAGCACTAGAGTATGTAGCAATTGGTTGTTCTGTTACGTAATGAAACAACTCGAGATCTTGAGCACGTGTAGATACTTTAGGTCTACCACTTCCGATGGCTCTTTCCAAAGTGTGTTCAAGATTCCATTTTACTCGGTAATGCCCTACGGTGCTTTTGGTATATCTAACATACGTGAAATTTCACGCACGCTACGGCCCGCCGCTAATTCCGAAACAATCCGCGCTTTCAAATCAGCACCGAGATGAGTGGCATTTTCACAACACTTGAAATTTTAAACTAAAATGGAATTTACATTTCTTACTTTATTTATTGGTTCACACTACCCCTTCTCAAACAGTAGGTAATTGTTTATTTATTACATACTTCTAATGACCAATGTAACAACCCTTAGAGCAATATGACTCAAAGGAAGTAAATTAAACAAGCAAGGATATTCTATTGTTATTGAAACTTATTCATAAAGTAAAAGCCATTTCCTTATAATGCTAATGGACAGGATTTTCTTTTAAGTATTAAGATTACAATAGAGGACTTATAAACTTTCGAAAATATCTAATTATAAATATTTACACTGCAATTGCGCTTTTCCTTAATAATTTCTTAGCAATAACATACACGTTCTTGGTTTTAAGTTGTCATAAATTTGATATGATATAAATTTGTGTTTCTAATATTACATCACAAACTAATCTTTATTCGCCAAAAATTGTTGCTTAAGTTGTAAAGCTTCGTACACACCTGAACAACAAACCGAGCAACAAACATAACAACGAACCGAAAGTCAAACAGAACGACAAACGATCTTTTATGATTTCCACAATCCGAACAACAAACGGAACGTTTGTGCTGTTCCATAATTATTTTCAGTAGTTTTCAGTTCATATATATTTATTATTGAGAAGAGAAAATTGCGGAAAACAAGAAGATAGTGCCAACCAAATTTTTACGCACAAAGAAGAGTAAAAATTATAATTTACTTCGCTTTTTTTTATTTTGGAAATTTCCCGCCCAAATGATGCTAATAGGGACATCATTTTTTTCTTGCATTCTTAAACACTGATTAATTTAAAACATTTTTCTTCTGTCAACTCCATAATATTACCTAAAACACAACAAACCCACAAAAGGGAGGACAAAAATAAATAATTTAATTCTCCCGCATAAGTTTGTTCGCCGTTTTGTTTAGATTCGTCCAAACCTGCAAACGCATTCGCGCGCATTTTCTTTGATGTCGGAGAAAAACCGACAAGTTGCGGGAACGCCGCAAACCGTTCGTGGAACAATCAGGACTTGCGAATCTGTTCTAAAATTCGTACGTAGCACCGTCCAAATTAATGTTCCGATTGCCGTTCGGTTCGTTGTTCTGTTTGTTCCTCGGTTTGTTGTTCAGGTGTGTACGAAGCTTTACAATAAGCATATTAATATGAACTATATCTTATGAAAGGAGAGTTATGTAACTATAATTAACGACTTAACGTTACGTTAGTAGATTCCATTTACTATTTACACATATTTTCTTGGAACATTCGATAATTAACTATCGGGATATGATGACCCTATACTTCGCAGGTTGTGCGCAACTGGATACAAGCAAATAACTTGGAGCTGTTACCCTGGCCAGCAAAAATCCCAGATTTTAACATTATCGAAAATGTTTGGGCTCGAATACTTGCTTTGCATCCAAACCTTCTTAAAATTCTTCTATCGAATGGTGTATTCAGTTTTTTTTAAACATCTCGGAGGAAATGATAAACAGACAGACAGAGATTTCAAGAAAATTATACAGGCTCTCCGTTTTTCGAGTGCCACAATGGGGATCTCGCTTATCTTAAGAAACACGAAGTCGGTTACAATCTGAAAAGAAGTTTAAAATATCTCCAATAATTTTGAAAAAATCGAAAAAAATACTTCTGATTTTTGCTTTTAATTGTTTGCCGATAAACTAATAAGATTAGACATTTCTAACCAAGACATTATTATATCGAAATCCAAAAGTTTTCTTAATTCCTTAACACTTAGTTTATTATAAAACTGAAAAAACCTTGGCAGTTCCAATAAAACATAAATATTTCTGTTGTTTCACACACTTCGCTATTGGTTTCTACATTACGTGATTCTTTTGTACTTAGTTTTTTGAGGACAAAACTTGTGAGAAGTCTATTTCTTCTTTCTTTTTGAGCCTGCAGTCGTGATGGTTCCTAACAAACACTTCGTCGTTTATGACTAATTTTTGATAAAGTGAGTTTTCAAATTTTGTGTGTAGACTCTTTGTTTATGTACTTGTACGAAAGAACAATAAACTTATTATTATTATTATTAACCAAGACATTATTGAGACACTTTCTTATGGAGAATTCAAATATGACATTACTTTTTCAATTATTTTTAACATGGCGGAGAAACACCTGTCAACTTCATTTCTTTTTATGAACGCCATTTTGGATTTTAATATTTCTAGATGACGTGTTTTTTTTCTTTACAACGATGTATCACACTTGGTAGTCCAGTATCACATTTTTGCCAAAAATCCAATTTTTTAATTTTTGCAAGCAGTGCTTTGGAAAAAAACAACGTTCTTTTTTTTCAATAAAATTATGACATTTTGATCCGTCTGTTTGGTCGCGGCGTTGGAATTGAATTAGTTGTGTTCGATTTTCAACTGATCAACACGCAACAACATTTTGATGCGAAGTGTAATAAATTTGTAGCATATCTCTTTGTTCTTCACTTGAAAAGGACATTTCCGCAATAAAACTAGCACAAGCTTAAATATTAAGACATTTACTTTTAAGCCATCCGGTCTTTTACTGCAGTGTAATCACATAAATTGCATATAAATGGTTTTAAAGCACACGCATCACAAGAGAATATGGAGTCAGCAGAATGTTTATATATGTGGGTTTTTAGGTGTCCTGATCTATAACAGCTATAATCACATACATAGTACTTAAATGGTTTTTCATTAGAGTGAACTAATTTGTGCTGTATTTGTCGTAGGTTTTGAAATCACACGTATCACAACAGAGTGGTGTATCGTTAGTGTTTAAGAATGTGGGTTTTGAAGTATGTCAATTTACTACACATATAATCGCATAAATTGCACTTATATCGTTTTTCTTCAGAGTGAACTAATTTGTGACTATTCGACTTAGTTTTGGAGTTCGTTTGGAAATCACACGTATCACAACAGAACTGAGTCTCACCTGAATGTTTAAGCTTGTGGATTTTGAAGTTTCCCAATGCAATGCAACTATAATCACATAAATTGGATTTAAATGGGTTTTTTTTTAGAATGAACTAATTTGTGCCGTTTCAATATCCGTTGGGTGTGTGTTTTGAAATCACACATATCACAACAGAATGGAGTCTCCCCAGAGTGTTTAAGCATGTGAGATTTCAAGTATCTTGATTCAATACAGCAATAATCACATATATTGCACTTAAATGGTTTTTCCTTAAAATGAACAAATATGTGATTTTGCAAGAGGTCTTTTCGATGCGTTTTGTAATCACACTTATCACAACAATATGGAACCTCACCAGAGTGTTTACGCATGTGGGTTTTGAAGCTTCCCGGTGTAATACAGCAATAATCACATACATTGCACTTAAATGGTTTTTCTTTAGAATGAATTAACTTGTGCTGTATTAATATTCGTTGGGTGTGTGTTTTGTAATCACACATATCACAACAGAATGGAGTCTCCCCAGAGTGTTTACGCATGTGAGTTTTCAAGTATCCTGATCTAATACAGCTATAATCACATATATTGCACTTAAATGGTTTTTCTATAGAATGAATTAATTTGTGCCGTTTCAATATCCGTGGGGTGTGTGTTTTGAAATCACACATATCACAACAGAATGGAGTCTCCCCATAGTGTTTAAGCATGTGGGTTTTCAAGTATCCTGATTGAATACAGCAGTAATCACATATATTGCACTTAAATGGTTTTTCTTTAAAATGAACAAATATGTGCTTTTGCAAGAGGTCTTTTCGATGCGTTTTGTGATCACACTTATCACAACACAATAGTTTTTCTTTAGAATGAACTAATTTGTGCCGTTTCAATATCTGTTGGGTGTCTGCTTTGAAATCACACTTATTACAACAAAATCGATCCTCACCAGAGTGTTTAAGCATGTGGGTTTTCAAGTGTCCCAATCTAAAACAACTATAATCACATAAATTGCATTTAAAAGATTCAGGAGTTTGTCCATTTAAGCACATTCTCACATGAAATTTTAAAACATGTTTGGCGTTGGTTCGATAACCACAATCATTACATTCATAGAAATTTTTACCCTTTTCAATTATAGAAAACTCTTCGACAGCACGCTCATTGTGAATTTGAATGTGAGTCATCAACAAAGAATTATCAAAAGTTGAGTAATCACACTGATTACATTTGAAGAGATGGGAGGGAATGTGATCAGCTAAATTTTGTTTATCATTAGTGCTATAATTACATTTGTAGCAGTAAAAAACATTTAAATCGTTGCACAAAACAATGTCCGTGTTAAATTTTATAAAATCCGTTTTAACAATTACATCATCATCTTCAAAAGGCAAAGGAATGTCGGTGAATACTATAGAATTGTCTTTAACAATTACATCATCCTTAATCAAGTCATCGACAAATTCGTTTTTAATAAAAGGTGGTTTGAATTCAGTTTGCAAGTACATTCGACATTCTTCTTCGACCTCCACCTTGCATTTTTTACATGCGACTGGGTTTTCGGTTATGGTTATTACCTTCAATGAAACAAAATGGTGTGAATAAGCCAATGTCATACGGTACTTACTTCTTCGGAAGGAAACTCCACCTTCGAGTTTAGCACCAAATCCTCGTTTACTTCTTGCTTAATCACTCCTAAACAAAGTTTGCAAGAGAACATTGTAAAATCGGTCACAACTTTATATTATTTCTAGATAAACAACAATTGCCCGACACTAGACACGGTGAAGGTAGATTACCGACGGTACCAGTAAGCGTTAAACTAAACATTCACAGGGGAAACGCTAAGAGGAACCATATCTTTGTTGGAATATTATTTCAACACGATGTTTAATACTTTTTTTAAGTTTGGCAACGTGCATACTTTTAAATACGCGGTAGGATGTGATACCCTCTCTATTTTTTCAGTCTGTCAATGTTGTTGTTGTAAGATTAAGTTCCTTTTATTGGTTTGTGTGTTCAATTAAAAAGCATATTAAAATAAAAGTTGTTTTAAAGCTACAACAGGTTATGTGCTCAGACCACTCTATAAGAAGATTGACATTATAAAATAAAATATGCATAATAGCTCGGGGTCAGACACGGAAGTAAAATTAACAAAAGAAATAGCAACGGTATCAACAATGGCGACCTTTGTAAGTTCGATCCCGAATAAAAAAAAATAAAAGGGATAGAAAACTACTAATCGTGGAAATGTGCCTAATGCATGAAGATTTATACGTTTGCATTGAACTAGACAAAGAAGGTAACCCCCTATATATGTGCAGACAAAAAGAAGGAGCAACGTGCTAGAGCTAAAATAGCACTCGGTGTAGATGGGCCGAAATTACTCATCCGAAATTCGAAATCAGCGCACGAATCGTGGTCAATTTTATTAAAAAACTACGATGATAAAGGAATTAACAGAAGATTAATACTTTTAGACCAATTATTAGATATAAAATTAAACAGTCATGAAAGTATGGACAATTACGTCATAAAATTTAAAGAAGTAACTAGCCAATTACAAGAAATGGGTAAACGTATGGAAGACGACCTCATAGTTGTTTTAATGCTAAAAGGACTTCCACAAGAATATAAAAGCCTTTAAAATATAACATAAAAAATCTAAATGCCGATGAATTAGGGTCAAAACTAATTGCCGAAGCTAGAGAAAGAGAAACTGCCAATAAGGAACACAATAATGGTCTGCAACAGTAGAAACTGAGGGATGGTATGTAGATTCAGGAGCGACAAGTCACTTCTCTAAAAATAAAAATTTGTTTGACAATTTTTCAAATAAAAGTAACCATAAAACTGTAACCATTGCTAACAGTGACAAACTAAATGTTGAAGGGCAAGGCAATGTCTCAATTAATTTAAAAAACAACAAGAGTGTAGTAAGTAGCATTGATTATACAACGGAGTCACATTGGCAAACCCCATATAAAAAATTGAACACACCTTAACCGCATTCGGCCACCAGGCGGCGATACTGAAGTATTTGCAGTACTGCATTCAAACGCTCAAATTCGTTAAAATGGTTATTGTCATCGCTAAATTTTGTAGTACAGTATTCATTTGCTTGATGTCGCTGATTCAAATTGTTAGCGCTGAAAAAATGCAAACGGTATATCATGTTCGCGTTGAGTAAACAATGACGCAATCCAAACTTTCTCACAAGTTGTTATTGTAGCAGTCGCATTCCGTTAGGATAAGAACTGAAAATGTTTTTTATTTATAATTTGTGGTATAGCGGCAACTTGGAAGTTAAAAACGATTTACAACTTCTTTTCCAACTCAGCACGAGCTTTGTTTATATACCTAGTTCAATTATATAATCAAAGTTACGACTTATCTGCAGTAACGGAATTGGCTATTCGACGCATTAATGATTATTGGAAAAAACAAGCTATTTTTTAATATTTAAGTATAAAGCATTACTATTTTTGCAATATAAATCATCTGGAATATTTTATACAATTGATTTGCTTTGAATGATGGTTTTTAATGTCTGTCCTTAAAGGTCAACTTACTCATTTCTAAGTAGAATCCAGTTTGATTTTCGTGATGTCAAAACATTCTGTCGATTTTGTAACGTAGAATCGTCAAGATGTGAAACTGAGTTAGGGTTTCATTCGTGTGCCGAATCTTCTTTGTTGGTTTGTAGAATCGTCAAGATTAAGTGACGTAAATTCGTGAAGTTTTTGTCACTTATATTTGTGACGCCTACGACACCCAAATTCTTGATGACAACTTCACGTATCTCTGCATTGAGTTCGTGACAAATTTTAACAACAAAAAAGTGCGATTTGATCACTGCGTCAGTCACGAATTCTGCGAAGAATCTAAACTACTGAAATGTAAAGTACAGTTCTTTGACGATGTCGTGTTACTTGGGATATTTTCAAGACAATTGGACTCGATAGCAGTAAAGGATATAGTTTCTAGATTGAAGTTTGTTGATTATCCCAGACCGCATAGTTTATTCCTTGGCTATTCCCTAACATGCTTACAATATCCGATTAATCGGACATTCTGGAAGCTTATTACTAGGAAAATTCTTAGAACTTTAACGAATATTCAAAAATATTTGGAATAATAGGCATACCTATTTCTTAAATCATGCAATTGAATGTTTGTACATTATTCTATAGGAATATTACTGCAATAATTTTTTAGCAGATTCTTTAATTCATTTCAGTATTGTTTTATTGACACATTGCAAATCGATTTCCAATTTACGTTCAATGTGTCACGTGCTAAATGTAATGCAGCAAATTATATGCTTGTAATCAAGAAGCCTACTATATGAAAGCGATTTGGAAGAAGAACTAGAGAAGCATCAAGTGGGAGGAGTAGTAATAGGAAAAAAAAAGGTATCGGTGCTGGCGTACGCAGATGATATAGTGGCAGTAGCAAAGAATGGAGAAGAAATGGGAAGGGTGATTAAGGTTTTAAAAAAGATACTTAGAGGGAAAGAAGCTACAGGCAACTGTGGAAAAAACAAAAATAATTGAATTTACAAAGAGAAAGGGAAGACGGAAAGAAGAGAAATGGTGGTGGGGAGAGAAAGAAATAGAGAGAGAGAGAGAACTCGGACAGAAAGGAAACAAAATAATAGGACAAGTTTGGGGGATAGGTGAAAGGACATTTGGGAACGATTTAGAGAAAAGACGATGGATTTTCGACAAAATAGTGAAAAGTGTGATGTTATATGGAACAGAGATTTGGGGATGGAAGGAATGGGAACTATTAGAAAGGACACAGGAGAAATATTGGAAGTGGAGTTAGGGCTGGATAAGGAGACACTTGGTTATACAGTGGAAGAAGAAATGAAATTAGAAAAAATACGGATAGAAACTGGAAAGAGAGCGTTGAAATTGAAAGCAAGGATGGAAAACAGGAAGAACAATGAACTTATGTTGGAAAGAAGTGGAGGCACAGAAAATTAGTTACGGGGAAGATGAAAGGAAAAAATATTTTGAAAGGTGTGGATATGCGAGACAGGAGATAAGATGTTTGAGACAGGAAGGAAGATATATATAACGGGAAGAGTGCCAAAATACATAATGGAGGGAAAATCGCTGAAAGAAAAAAATGATAGCAAGGTTTAGAACAGGAAATGAAGAAAGGGAGAATAAATACTGGTTGGAGGATGAAGAGAGGGTATATATATTGTGTGGGGATGGATGGGAAAGCATAATGCACATGAAAAAGGATGTAAGTTAAGAGAAGAGTAAACGAAGTGGTGGGTGTTATTGGGTTTTTTAAAAGAAAGAAGATGAAAGATGTTTAGAAAAGAAGAGGTAGGAGAGTTAATTTTGTTAAATAAGAATATTGTTAGTTTGGTGGTAAGAAAATGTATGGTTTTAGGTTATATTTGTATAGAAAACCGAATTCTTTTGTTATTTGTATAAAAGACAAAATAAATAACGTAGCCACTATAGTTAATTACAAGATGAAATAAATTAGTTAATTAAAAAAAAAGTCTCCTACACTGGGATACACACATTTTTAACAGTTATTAGGTAAGTGTACATTTTTCACGTTATTATACGACCAAACGGCCATACCGCACTGAAAGAAACGTTTCTCGTCCAATCACAGAGGTTATAAGCAACGCCAGGCGCGGTCAGTACTTGGATAGGTGACCGTTTCCATTAATACGCATATAAAAGAAAAGTCTTCATTATCAATCATGAATTATAAAAAATAATGGTACTTTTACTCTCGAGCAAAATTTATATTATTTGACAAACCTTCTCAAAAATTGATATCTGATGGTTGCATTTTAAGCTTTCGACCATGCAAAACTTTTTATCAAGGATAACTTTTTTGCAAAAAACCGATAATTAAAAAAGTTTTCCATATAGTTCCAACTTAATTACACACTGTAGATTAGGAAGTTTTCTTGTCCCTTCTGCGCATGCGTAAATATATGCGTAATATTGAATATTTTTTATTAATTATGGATGGAAGGACTATGGAAATATTCAAAGAATAATAAAAAAGCGAACAGTACTATATTGTGTGATAATTCCAGAATAAGTATGAATATTCCTAGTATTTTCAGGGAATATAGCAATCATACCAAAAATTAAATGTAAAATATTACATGACTATATAATGCTGTCAGAGATGATATATTTCTGCATGTGAAAAGAAATCAAGTGCGTGGTTCTCTGCGCCTCCGTCTGGTTGTCTAAAGACACTGTTAGAAGACAACGTATTTCGGATAGCCGCATCTTTAAGATTAAGAAGATATATGCGTACGAATATGTGTAGCTAGTGGGGACAAATGTGGAGATCATGAACGTCATTCCGAATACAAACTTCTGTATTGTAAGTTGCATAGTCAAGTCTGTATATAAACTAGATGTAAATATTAATAAAGCCAGTTCCCGCTCAACCGTCTTTGAAATAATAATTATTAACACCATCGTCCTAACTAATAAATAAAATTATTCCTGATCTTCCATTAAAATTCCATCAAGTAGGCTTTGTGAGACGATGACAACAGACATGACAGACAATAGTATTAGTTTAACCCTTTGGACAAGAGAAAGATCTCGTATTTAAGACGCAATCTGTGCTCATACGTTCAGCTCTTCCTTACAGTCATCTAAATTTTCTTTACGGTGCAGTAGCAGGTGAATTACGCGACGAAAAAATGTTAGCTTAGAAATTCGTTATAGACAACTACATCTTTACTTCATTTCTGTGCTTTTCTCTTCCGAGGCCCATGAGTTTACTAGTGAAATTAGTCGGAAGATCAAGTCGGCTACCGGAGAACCAAGATCAAATTTGTCCACCAAATATGTTTATATTTGAAAAACACATTTAACATTAAATACACATAAAAAAATACACTAAAATGTTCTAAAATTATCAGCTCGTCTACGTACAGAAAATTTGAGCTAAACCTGTACTAAATATTAGTAACACATGTAGTATAAATAGATCGTTACACTGTAAATTTAAGAAAATTGTCAATGACCTTCATGTAAGGTGGGTTGGGGCAACTGGGCCAAGGGGGTACCTGGGCCATCCTCGAGTAATTTTAAAACCAGTGGAGAATTTAAAGTTTCGACAGTTGGCAACATTGCATACTTCCTTCTTTTATCTGGAACAACAACTCTAACCTATCTGTTATATTTTACTGCTTAGAGACAAACGATCAAATTTCGGTGAGTTTTTTTTTTTCAAGTGCAACATGCTGTAACTGTCAGTTAGACGGCTTTTTAACGGAACAAGACGAGTGTATTTCTCATTATTCTCATAATAATGTTATAAAACAGGGTGTGCTAGACTATTCTATTATGGTTTTGTTATGTAGTCTCTGTGACTTTTGAGGTTATGGTAGGTGGTCTAGTTACCCCGTCAACTTTGGCTGTTATGGGGTATCTGGGCCATATGTCTGGGGTAACTGGGTCATATACATGGCCCAGTTGCCCCTAACGGACCCAGTTACCTCACATCAAAATTTAAATAGTAAATTAATTTATGATAAATAATTCTTATATAATAATTCTACACTTTGGTTAAGGGATCTCAAGAAAAAGAAGTTCAAGGGCCCTCCCCCGGAAAATTTAATAATTTTAACCTTGTTAATACAAATTTTATAAAATTATGTTTTTTTTACACACAAAGGGACACGTGGTAGTGGGCTGACTTCAAAAGAAGGAAGAGGAGGAGGAGGAGTAGAATCATATTTGTCTTCGGCTGAAGAAAATGAAATTGTGCATTGTTTGAAGGTAATGGAATAAAATGGATTTGGACTTGGTCTTTAAAACTAGGCATCGCCTGTCAATTAAGAAACCGCAAAGTGTGGAATATATCAGATCTGATCAAATAAACCCCTGGGTAATTTACAATTATTTTGAAGTGCTAGGAAAAACCATAAAAACCAGCCCAAATATTTAACTGTGACGAGACATCATAGTAAAACAAAGGTTGTTGGTGCGGTTGGAACGAAGAGCATACGGAAGACGAGCTCATCTGGTCGTGAAAATACATCAGTTTTGTTGTGTTGTTCTGCAGAAGGTAATATGGTTCCTTTACTTTGTGTTTTCAAAGGAAAATACGTCATGGACAATTGGATAAATAACTAGGAAACATTTCAAACAACAGTTTCAGCAACATGACGAGGTTGGATGGAAACAACTTTATTCCATAACTGGTTTCGTGATGTTTTTTTATCAAACATAACTGAGGCTAGACCAATATTGTTGATATATGACGGACACTCCACTAATGTTTCAACACAGTTTATAAGGCTGGCACAAGAAAACGAACTCACAATAATGAAGTTGCAGCCTCATACAACACATGTACTTCAGCCCTTAGACGTGTCAGTGTTTAAGAGTCTGAAGACAAATTGGGATAAATCTCTCTGTAAGAGGCAAAGAGAAAATCCACGTAAAAGAATTCCCAAACAAATGTTTGTGCATTTATTGCTCAAGAAATACCTCGAAGTAACATTATCAATGGTTTTAAAAGCACAGGGATTTATGATGTAGAAAAGAGAGGCCCTAACAAAGATGCAATCCCTCTATCATTGTTTAAGAAGGAAGATTTGCTTAAGTATGAAAAAAATTCTTCCCGACCTGACATCCATGAAATATCTTTAGACGTAAACAAGCAGCCTGAAGCAGGTCCACTGCCAGATTCATCTGGTCCAGAAGAAGCAAGACGCTCATCAATTACCACTGTTCAAGAAGGAGGACCCTCGTCATCTTCAATTCTTCAAGAAGTTAGATGACCCTCGGCAGGTCTACCTATTTCAGTCGAAGCAGGACCCTCATCAAGCACAAGTGTTCAAGAAGAAGCTGGTCGAAAAGAAAAGAATGAACGAAAAGGCTTCGAGAAAGTCAACCCAAGAAACGTAGAAGGCTTGTGACAAATTGTGAGATAATAACAACAAAAGACTATTTACTAAAAAAAGAAGCAGAGGAGAAAATAAAAAATGAAGAAACAAAACAAAAAATACTTCAAAATTAACAAGAAATCTGGTTTTGCTAAAAAAGAAACAAGACGATGAACTCATGTCTGATAGTAGTGACGATCTGAATTTGAAAGACATTATTGAACAAAACGACAAAGAAATGGAAGAGGAGAAAAAGTTTGAACTAATCTGTAGTGGTGAAAAACCTATTCATAAGTTATCAGTAAAAACAGTTCAAAAGAAAATCGGGGAATATGTAATATTTTTATATACAAAGGAATATTTCCCAGGAAAGATATTGAGTTCTAATGATGCATCAATGCAAAAGTCATTGAAATCTTGGAAATGGCCAGATAAAGAGGACATAGGAAGATATAGTTGGGATGATATCATTGGGTCAATCGATTAACCCAAAATAATTTCTAAAAGGGGTTTTTATTACGTTAAATAACTTATTCATTTATGGGATATGTGAAAGAGATAGGATAATTTTGGAAGTAATATTTTTACTGTTTGTAGTCAAGTTTCAATAAATTAGCTTACAACTGCCAAGTTGCAGATTTATTTTCCGATGTTTTTAATGTCCAACATAGTTACAACTTTCTTAAAAAAAATTATTAACCAATTAGTTTTTTATTTTTTCATGATTTGTCTCGAGTCTAATAAATAAGCATAAACTTAATACTTGTAAGACTGATTTCATTATGTTAACCTACTTAGCTTAAACACCAGTCGTATGAGATAAAGGCGTTGCACACATTGTAGTTTCAAAACTGAGTTAGACGAATGACTGTCATTTTGCATGAAAGCATTTTAGGCCAAGTTACCCCACAAGCTAATATACAGGCTATTGTGTGTTTTAATAGATGCTAGTCCAGTTGCCCCAATTTCATAGGGTAACTGAATTCTTTATTCATTATTTTTTATTTATTTTTAATATTAATTTGTAATATTTTATTAACATTTAAACTTTCATAAATTGACTCAATATTAATCAAACTATATGTTAAAAATATTACTTATGGGAAGAGAGTGAATTTATGATTTACAGATAGGGTGGAAGGTCAGACACAGGTAATGGGTTTGTAAAATCATGGTCCAGTTACCCCAACTCACCTTACGTTTTGTCGTCAATCCTTCCAACAAAAACTATGATTAGGTTTTTCATCAGAGTACATTGCTATATATTCCATCAAAAATTTTTGAAGTTACCATTGTCACAGATGTCGAAGGTTTCTCTTTGGAATGCTCCTTTAAATGTACTTTTAAGCCATCCGGTCTTTTACTGCAGTATAATCACATAAATTGCATATAAATGGTTTTTCCTTCAAGTGAACTAATTTCAGTAACTGTTGGATGTGTGTTTTGAAATCACACGCTTCACAAGAGAATGGAGTCAGCAGAATGTTTAAATAAGTGGGTTTTTAGGTATCCTGATCTATAGCAGCTATAATCACATACATTGCACTTGAATGGTTTTTCATTAGAGTGAAATAATTTGTGATTTCTCAAGATGTATTTATCGTAGGTTTTGAAATCACACGTATCACAACAGAATGGAGTCTCACCTGAATGTTTAAGCTTGTGGATTTTGAAGTTTCCCGATACAATGCAACTATAATCACACATATTGCACTTAAATGGTTTTACTTTAGAGTGAACAAGTATGTGCCCTTTTAAGTTGACTTTTCGATACGTCTTGTAATTACACTTATGACAACAAAGTGTTTAAGCTTGTGGATTCTGAAGCCTGTCGATGTAATACAACTATACTCACATAACTTGCATTTAAATGGATTTTTTTAGAGTGAACTAATTTGTGCTGTCTTATATGTTTTGAAATCAGACGTATCACAACAGAGTTTCCTCAGAGTGTTTCAGCATGTGAAATTTCAAGTATCTTGATGTAATACAACTATAATCACATATATTGCACTTAAATGGTTTTTCTTTAGAATGAATTAATTTGTGCTGTTTCAATATTCGTTGTGTGTGTGTTTTGAAATCACACATATCACAACAGAATGGAGTCTCCCCAGAGTGTTTAAGCATGTGAGATTGCAAGTATCTTGATGTAATGCAGCTGTAATCACATATATTGCACTTAAATGGTTTTTCTTTAGAATGAATTAATTTGTGCTGTTTCAATATCCGTTGAGTGTGTGTTTTGAAGTCACACATATCACAACAGAATGGAGTCTCCCCAGAGTGTTTCAGCATGTGGGTTTTTAAGTATCCTGATTCAATACAGCAATAATCGCATATATTGCACTTAAATGGTTTTTCCTTAAAATGAACAAATATGTGCTTTTGCAAGAGGTCTTTTCGATACGTTTTGTAATCACACTTATCACAACAAAATGGAACCTCACCAGAGTGTTTAAGCATGTGTTTTTTGAAGTTTCCCGATTGAATACAACTATAATCACATAGACTGCATTTAAATGATTTGTGAACTAATTTGTGCCGTTTCAATATCTGTTGGGTGTGTGTTTTGTAATCACACTCATCACAACGAAATGGAACATCACCTGAATGTTTAACTATGTGAGTTTTTAATCTTGTCGACGAAACACAGCTATATTCACATAGACTGCACTTAAATGGTTTTTCTTTAGAATGAACTAATTTATGTTGTTTCAATATCTGCTTGGTGTCTGTTTTGAAATCACACTTATCACAACAAAATGGAACTTCACCAAAGTGAAATTTCAAAACATGTTTGGCATTGGTTCGATAACCACAATCATTACATTCATAGGACTTTTTACCCTTTTCACTTATAGAAAACTCTTTGACAGCAGGTTCATCCACTTCATTGTGAATTTGAATGTGAGTCATCAACGAAGAATTATCAAACGTTGAGTAATCACACTGATTACATTTGAGGAGATGAGTAAAAATGTGATCAGCTAAATCCGTTTTAATAATTACATCATCATCTTCAAAGGGCAATGGAACGTTGGTGAATACTACAGAATTGTCTTTAACAATTGCATCATCCTTAATCAAGTCATCGACAAATTCGTTTTTAATGAAAGGTGGTTTCAATTCAGTTTGCAAGTACATTCGATGTTCTTCTTCGATCTCTACCTTGCATTTTTTACATGCGACTGGGTTTTCGGTGATGGTAATTACCTTCAATGAAACAAAATTGTGTGAATAAGCTAATGTCATAGGTTACTTACTTCTTCGGAAGGAAACTCCACCATCGAGTTTAGTACCAAATCCTCGTTTACTTCTTGCTTAATCACTCCTAAACAAAGTTTGCAAGAGAACATTCTAAAATCGGTCACAACTTTATATTATTTCTAGATAAACAATAATTGCCCGACACTAGACACGGTGAAGGTAGATTAGCGACGGTACCAGTAAGCGTTAAACTAAACATTCACAGGGGAAACGCATAAGGGGAAACTTTGACGAGAAAATTTAAATTTAAAAGAAATGTACCACAAGAAATCAGGCTTAAAACGTGCAATTTTCTATTACAGCTACCATCTACAATTTTTAACATTTTCACCTAATTTTTTTACAAATTGCTATTAACCTAATCTATTGAATGACCGATTGTTTTTTCTTTGTGAAAAATTCTAAAGTTCACCAAAATTCAGCATGTTTTAACATTATATTCCTCAAATTGAGAAGCATATTTTTCAATATAAATCGATCAATTAATACTTTCAACCTTCACGATTACAATAAATAAACATTTTACGAAAAACTGTATTTTTGGCCAAAAGAGAGCTGTTTTAAATCTGGCTTGTATTAAATGATTTAAGATTTACGTTCCCCCTTCTACTTATGTTTGTAATAGCAAAGGACATCACGTATAGGTGTTTTTAGTGACCATCAATCGAATATTTTCACGTGTGTTATAATTAACAAAATTAAACTAAGGTGATACGGAGAGTGAAATAATAGCAACCCTAAAGAGACAAGTTATTAGTACGCTCCTTGTCATTATTTATGGTGCTTTCCTTTTAAGTGTTTGACGCGCCTTCATGATGACAACTCCAACTATTGGGTATCCCGCTAAGAATCAATAAAAAAAATTCTAATAGTTTCTTATGGTATTAATAGAGGTTTTTGTCGGGGAAATTTCCAGTAAATTCCATTAAAAACTGTCAATCCTTTATATAGGAATTTTCAGTTCAAGCTCTATAAGAAAACCATAGAAAAAATTAGTAACATTTACAAAAATAATTGCAACTTACAAAATATTTCCATCAAAATCTATAAAAAAAAACCGGTACAAACCAGTTCAAATCATATTAAACCTATAAGACTCGTACTCGTCCTCATTGAGTAATTAATTTACATTAGAGTGTAGAAAGTAGGATTTTACGGTACGACTGCTTTGTTGGAGTTGGAGCGCCGTAAAATCACTTTACATACGAAATTTGTATAATAATTTTTAGCCGACGATCAACATCAAAAAGTAAAAAAGAACAAAATTATTTCTACTGATTTTAAGTAGGCCTGGCTGTTTAACCATTTTTATATACGCTATCTAATATGGGTCAGTTCATTTGTTTAATTGACGTCTAGATGGCGCCATCAATATCATATCAACAAAAAATTAAATGCTCCCAATATTCGGTACGTTATTATTGTGTCAAGTATGGTGTAAATTTGTTAAAATCTATTTATTTGAGTTTATACTTAGTTTATTTTAAGACGTTCCCAAATAGCAGATAAATCAGCCACTACTTTACCGCATACATAATAGCAGTACTTTACCACATTGTGTGTAAAAATCAAGTATGAACAACTGAAAACGTGCTTTACAGTTCAGAGGCCAACAATTTTTTATTTATTTGCAGTTTTATTCATAATCTTTGGTTTTATTGATTTTTTTACATATGTAATGTAAATATTAATTCAAAAATCTCAATAAATTTTTAACGTATTATTCTTTTAAGTGATTTTTACAAATATTATTATATTACGTCACTATATATTTGATATGTTATTGGTACCTATATGATAAATAACTATTCCATATGTACTTACTCAGCAAACTTACAATATAACCTCCTTTTTCTAATCATCGATGTGATAATATACCTGGAATCCATTTTAGGTATTGGCAACATAGTAATATTGATGAATTACTTTATAGGTACTAGATGGAATTAGTTAACATTTTCATTTAAATTTAACTTTAATGCCTGCTGGTAAATTTTTTTGTAGTGCGTATTATTTTATTAAATTGATCATTTAGTCCAGCATTTGGTGATCTTGTACTTACGATTCTTTTGCTGCTATTTTTGGGCTCTGTCTGTCTGTTTGTATTTACCAGAATTTTTTCTTCCTTTTCCTTAATTTTGTATACCTCTTTGTTAATGATTAATTTGTTTGCTGCATCAAGCAATTGCGAAATATGTTATTTGTTTTACCTGGGGATCAGAACTATTCATTCATGGTTAAAATTACTTAACATAAAAACTAGATTAGAAACTAAATTACTTTCAAGTCTGTCTATTAAAGTAAAAACCATGACAGAACACGAGCGTGAATGCGTATTACTTTTTGACGAGACCTACATAAAAAAATATTTAGAATTTAATCATACTTGGGATGCAATAGAGGGGTTGGAGAATTTAGGCAGATTGGGACGTAAGAATAAAACACCTACACAGGAATTGGTTTTTATGATTTGAGGACTTTTGTATAACTGGAAAATTCCAGTTTCATATTATTTATCTGCTGGTTCTATTCAATCATCGTTCCTTAAAATTTTAATTAATGAAGTATTGATGCTTTGCTATAGGTCTTAATATTCGAGCAATAACTTGCGTTCAAAGTTCAAATGATCGTTCTCTATTTAAAATATTTTATTAATTATTAATGAAGGACTATGGAAATATTCAAAGAATAATAAAAAAGCGGACAGTACTTATATTGTGTGATAATTCCGCAGTATGAATATTCCTAGCATTTTCAGGGAATATAGCAATCATATTGTTCAATTAGGAAATTAAACAGATTTCACAGCGTAATTTAAATGTAATTTCACAATATAATTTAGTTCATTACAAACGAAGGTAAACATATTGACACACATTTCATAATATAAATACAATGACAAAAATACTTAATAAGGAATAAAACTAGAACTATTACAAGTCAGCATAAATGTAAAATAGAAATAATAATATTACCAGTAATTCTAAACCACTGTATGTAAATAGATTAGTATTATTTATAATTTAAGCAATAATTGATTTAGAAGCACTGGACAAATTGATTGTAAATAAATTTATAAATAGAGTTAGAAGACTGAGTAAAGGTAGTACTGCATTAATTGTTTTTACTCAAAAACTCCCTAACGCGTGGACATGGTCCTTCGAGCTTAACAACCGGGTACTTCGAGTATGTAGAACCGCGTAGATAACAACAAATTAACAAGTGATAAGGTGAAAACGAACCTAGAGTTCATTAATTCAATCAAATTAAAATCAATTACAATTAATTCGTCGATAAAACATCGCGAAAAATCAATTAATTATAGTGTTCGATTGTGGATGCATCGATCATGATGGAAAGAATTAATCAAATCAGCAAAGCCCAAGAAAACGTAGGGCAAGAAATTAAAAGAATTTATAATAATATGAAAAAGGATTCCTCGAGCAGAAAAACAGAAGATTATTTCCAAGAAAGGAGTTCAACAATTCAATCGCTGTGGGAAGAAGCAAGAAAAATAACGAAGAACTAAACAAGCTTAAAAATGAAGAAACAGAGCAAGCAAGTTACTTTAAAAATAAATATTTTAACCAGATCACAGCAGTGTATAATGAGGCTGTGCAATATATAAACAAATTTAATGAAGGAGAAACAAGTGCAAAACCTTCCATATCAAATAACGAAAGCGTTGAAGAAATGCAAATCAGATCTCGTCAAATACGAGAACAAGAAATAAGAATTGAAGAGTTTATTAACTCAATAAATAAAGCCACGGTAGAATTGGAAAAAGGAAAACCAATCGAAAATTATCAGTGGTGGATAAAAGACATTGAGAAGCAATGGGAAATTATTTCTCAATTAAATATTAGCATAAAAATAATGGAAACTGAGTTCAATCATCCGTATTTCATTGAACAAAAGTTTGAAAAAGCACGCAAGGGATATGGCGAAATATCAGAAGCATTAAGTGCAACAACAATGAATAAATCAACAAGTTCGTCTAGGGTAAAGCTGCCAGAAATACAAATTCCAGTTTTTCATGGAAAATATGAGGAGTGGACGACTTTTCAAGACATTTTCAAAAGGTGATACACAACAATGCAGGTCTTACGAAGACTGAAAAAATGCAGTATCTCAAAACCTACGTGAAAGGGGAGGCAAGTAAAAGTATAAATCATTTTCAAATAAATGAAATCAACTACGATTCAGCATGGGAAGAATTAGCAAATATGTATGACAATAAACGTTTAACGCTGAAAAATTAGTAGAAAAAATCATGGAATTTCCTATTATTAATAGTGAATGTTCTAAAAATTAAGAGAACTTTACAATACAACGAAAGAATGTATGGAAGCAATAAGAGTGATGGGAATCGATGTTTCATCGTGGGATCCAATCATAATGTACAACATTTACAAAAAGTGGGATGCAAGAACGAATGAATTATATGAAGCGTCTATCAAAGAGCCACTGGAGATTCAAAATCTACAAGAAATGCTGACGTTCATCCGCACCAGATTCCAAGCGCTGGAGGCTGGAGGAGAAAAAGAAGTGAAGAGAAGAAAAGAAATTTGCCGCAAGTAGCAGCTCATATTAAAGAAGGTAAGCGTAGTTCTTACTGTTATTATTGTAATTTCACAAATCACGCGATCCATCAATGTAATAAATTTGTGGCATTGTCAGTCACAGATAGGTTAAGATTTATAAAAGAATTAAGATTATGTCATGTGTGTATGCGGCATGACAGTTTTATAACATGTAGAGCTAGATTTGGTTGCAGCATTTGTAACCGCAATCATAACACGCTTTTGCATCAAGAATATAACGAAAGAAGAGCAACTTGGATGACCAAGAAAAATGAGATCAAAACTAATGAAAAACTCACCGAAAAGGTAAATAAAAGTAAAGAAGTTACGAGTCACGTAATTCAACACAACACAACGGTTTTATTAGCAACAGCAATGATTAAAGTGAAAAATTGGGAAAATGGAACGGAGTATCTGCGGGCATTAATTGATTCAGGATCACAAGGATCATTCATAACCGAAGAGGCAGCAGCAGTATTAAATCTCCCGAGAGAAAAATCAGAGCAGAAATAAACGGAATTGGTGCAGAAAAAACAAGCATCAAATCAAACAGTAAAATACGCGTAGTATGCAAACCAAGGTATTCCAGTAATTATACATTAACAACAGAATTGATGATTCTGCCAAAATTAACAAAATCGCTACCAGAAAAAGTATTGAAGCAAAATTAGAACAATGGGACAATTGTATATTAGCCGATCCAACATTCTACACAGCCGGACCAATAGATATATTATTGGGTGCAACGGATTATAAAGAAATAATTTTACAAGGTATTAAGAAAACGGATGATGGATTGTTAGGACAAAACACTGAGTTTGGTTGGATAATTCAAGGAAATAGTCCAACTCAACCAGAGAAGAACATTAATATAATCAGTATGATTACGCGGGCAGAAGAAATTGAATTATCAAAATATTGGGAAATGGAGGACATAAATGAACCCGTACGATTAAATAATGAAGAAGAATTTTGCGAAGAATTTTATGCAAATACAGTGAAACGACAACATAACGGAGCGTATGAAGTACGCATTCCTTTCAAAGAAAATAAACAACTCGGCGAATCAAGGTCACGAGCAACAGCAAGGCTAATACAAGTTGAAAAACGCTTAGATAAGGATAAAAATTTAACTGAAGGATACAAGAGTTTTATGAATGAATATTTGAATTTAGGTCATATGGTACTAGTACCTAAATCAGAAGAACAAAAGGGTTATATTATCTTCCACATCATGTTGTAATCAAAGAGGATAGCACGACAAGTAAACAAAGAGTAGTTTATGACGCATCGTGCAAAACAACTAATGGGAAGAGCCTAAATGATATAATGTATGTCGGTCCGCGGCTACAGCAAGAATTAGCAGATATTTTAATGAGATGGAGAACTCACAAAATAGGGTTCACGGCTGACATCGAAAAGATGTTCAGACAAATAAAAATTCATGAGGATGATCAAGATTATCAAAGAATTCTGTATAGGTTCAATCACAAAGATCCTATTCAAGAATTTAAATTAACAACTGTTACGTATGGAATGGCGGTGTCACCATACCTAGCAGTAAAAACAATGCAGAAACTGGCAAAAGACGAAGAATTAAGATTCCCAGAAGCGTCAAGAATAACAATGAATGATTTTTATGTAGACGATTTAATAAGTGGGGCTGACTCAGAAGAGGAAGCAATAAACCTGCAAGAGCAATTAATAGAAATGTTTAAAAGCGGTGGATGCAATTTAAGGAAGTGGTTCTGTAATTCGAAAAATTTTATGAACAATTTATCTTCAGAATTACAAGATGACGCCATTAAAGAAATAAAAGAAGGTGAATTCAAAAATCTTTAGGCATAAATTGGTCGCCTCAAGATGATTCAATTAAGTTCAAAGTTCACGTCAAAAATGATCCTCCTAGAACAAAAAGAACAATTCTAAAGGAAGTTGCCAAATTATTTGATCCATTAGGCTGGTTAGCACCAGTCACAATAAGAGCCAAAATTTTTATACAAACATTGTGGATTAAAAAACTGGGTTGGGACGAACCGATTCCAAACGAAATACAAGAAAGTTGGAGTAAATATTATATGCAACTGGCAGACATAGAAACTATAACAATCAAAAGGTGGACTGGACAAACTAAAGATTCAGAAATTGAGATACATGGCTTTTGTGATGCGGCAGAAAAGGCATACGGGGCGGTAGTATATCTAAAAGTAGTATCAAATGGTGAAATAACGTTAATAACAGCAAAATCAAAAGTAGCGCCAATCAAGACAAAAACTACACTAGCAAGATTAGAGTTATGTGCTGCTCATCTTTTAGCAAAATTATTGAACAGAGTAAAAAGGCGTTACAATTAAAAATCCTCGTATTTATGCTTGGAGTGATTCAACAATCACTTTATCTTGGATCAAAGGAGATACGTCGAAGTGGAAAACATTCGTGGCGAATCGAGTATCAGAAATAAATCAGTATATAGCTAAGGACGCTTGGCATCATGTGGTATCAGCACAGAACCCAGCTGATTACATTTCAAGAGGAGTAGAGGCAATCAAACTTAAAAAATTAGTTCAATGGTGGAACGGACCTGAGTGGTTAAAACAAACACATTATCCAATTAATGAAATCCAAATAAAGCCAGTGGTAGAAGAAACAAAAAGAGAAAAACAATTATGTCTACATGTTAACATAAAAATAGTAACATAGACATAATTAAAACATTTTCAACGAAAACAAAACTAGTACGAGTAATTACTCAGTGCATGAGATTTGCACAAAATTGTAGAAATCTGAAAAATAAAAGAACTGGTTCACTCACAGTTAAAGAATTGCAATTAGCACTAAATAAGATCACAATAATCGACCAAAATCATGAATATCAGTCGGAAATTACGGCCCTCTCGAACGGGGATTCCCTAGATAATAAAAGTAAGTTAAAAATACTACATCCATTCATAGATGGCGAAGGCATTCTCAGAGTCGGCGGAAGATTACAACATTCGTTACTAACTTATGATGAGAAACATCCAATAATTTTGTCAGCAAAAGTCACTTATCCAAGCTCATCATCCAAGAAGCACATAAAATTACCTTACATGGAGGAAATCAACAAACACTGGCATACGTGCGCAGGAAGTATTGGATTATAAATGGAAAAAGAGAAGTAAAGAATAATATAAATAAATGTATTGTTTGCGTACGATATAAAGCGCAAACAGCTCAACAATTAATGGGGCAATTACCAACACCAAGAGTAAGGCCAGCAGCACCCTTTGAAAACACTGGAGTGGACTACGCTGGGCCAATACAAATCCGAGTTTCTAAGGGCAGAGGCAACAAATCCTATAAAGGATACATTGCAATTTTGTATGTTTAGCTACAAAAGGTATTCACCTTGAAATAGTTAGCGATATGACAACGGAAGCATTTCTAGCGGCCATGCAAAGATTCATGAGTCGTAGAGGCAGATGTACCAATATATATAGTGACAATGGGTCAAATTTCATAGGAGCCAGTAAAATAATAGAGGAAGAAGTAGGGAACATAATAAAAATTCAACAATTTCAGATGAACTTGCTACGAAAGGCACGCAATGGCATTTCATACCCCTTCATCTCCTCATTTTGGTGGACTGTGGGAAGCCGGTGTGAAGTCAACAAAATATCATCTTAAAAGAATAATAGGAGATGCAACATTGACCTACGAGGAATTATCAACGTTAACACATCAAATAGAAGCATGCCTTAATTCAAGACCTTTATGTCCTCTTTCGGAAGACATACAAGACACATCTGTAATAACACCGAGTCATTTTCTAATAGGACAAGCACTATTAACACCAGCCGATAAAGTACAAGAAAACATTGAGAAAAAATTAACAGGAAGATGGAAACTCGTGCAAAAATGAAAAAACAATTTTGGAAGGCATGGTCTTCTGAATACATTCATAATCTTCAACAACGTTATAAATGGCAAACAAAAAAGAAAATCTTAAAATAGGGGACGTAATCTTAATTAAAGAACAAGTATTAAATGCAGCCCAATGGCCGATAGCCAGAATAATTGAAGTGCATCCAGATGAAGACGGAGCCGTTAGAGTAGTCACAGTAAAAAGAAGTGATAATCAAGTCTTCAAAAGGCCAATACATAAATTAATTCTGTTACCAATAAATGGAAATGATGAAGAAGCACAAAGTAATAAAAAAGTTGCAACAGTTGCAAGTTGCAATTTAATAAGAGTACAGGCCAAGAAAAAACCTACCTCAACCACAAGGTCGGCGGAAGCAAAACATTTAAGTTGGAAAATGATGATTATGATATTTTTATACATACTTAGCATTGGTAAAGCAAATATAATTACAAACTATGTTATTGAAAATCCGCAACCTGGAATGTATATTGAACAAATAGGTCATGCAAGGATTGAGAAAGGGATGTTTAGAATCGAGATAAAATTCCCAAAAAATAAAATTGAAAACGATACCCAATCAGTAAATGAAACAATAAATAAAATAAAAGCAATGTGCTTACAAATGCAAGATTTAGCAAGCACAATAGAATGTCAGTCACTAATGTATCATTTGGAAGAAAAAGAACGAATTATCAATTGGTTAAAAAGGGTATAGAAAAATCAAAGGAAAAAGACAGAAGAGAGGTGTACTTGGCGATTTTTAACATCAATATTTGGGGTAAACGATGAGGTATACAAAGACATTGAAGTCCTAGATAAGAATCAAAAGGAAATTATACAAACCACGAAACATCAAACTAAACTTATGTTGCAAATTTTATCAAAATTTAACGATACGGAACAAAGAATAAATAGTAAATTAAATCATTTTAAAGAAAGGTTGAATAAGGGATTGGATGTAATAAGAGATATGCAACGTTGGTATAACAAGATTAATGAAAATAAACTTGCTATTCATTTATTAAGCGTATATCAAGTAGCAAGTAATTATATTGACGATTTAGAAGAATTATACAGAAAGCTATTAAATATACACTTCAATAAAGGAGATCTGTATGAATTCATATCGCCAGCACATATCGAAGACTTAATAAACAAAGCAAGCAGGAAATTACCAGCAGGCATACAAATTTTAGAATATCCAATTCAAAAACCGGGTTAGAACACAGCAACGAATTTATTCATGTGTTCGGGTATTTTTACATCTTAGAAACAACGGAGTTTTTGCTAATAAAAGCAACAGCCATCCCGCACAAAATAGAAAATCATCAATATTGGATGATGGATTTATCGAGTGACATAATTGGAATAGATTATAATTCACAACAATACTTTACAAGTACAGCAGATGAATTTATTAAAAATACTAAAATAGAAGATTATGTATATATTTGTACTCCAGCTCAACTAAAAGTATTGATAACAGTCCTAGTTGCATTGTGGACGAAATTTATCAAAGAAACGAGAAATCAACATGTTCAATATCCCAAAGGAAATTTAAAAGGTAATCTGGCAACAGCTATACACCAAAAATGCCTGGTTGTTTATAGCACCAGAGAAATTTCGAATTGCAATTACATGCAACGGAATTAGAGAAGACGTCTCATTGAATAAAACGGGGATAATAACTATTTCACAAAACTGTTTAATCATTACAAAAACAACGATATTAACACCAAGACGGACAGATAGTATTCCAATTTTAGCTGGTTTCACTCGTCCGGTGGTGGCAAACCTGACTACGTCAAGAATCATAAACGGTCCAGAAGTTGATCTCGATCAAGACGAAGTTATTAAGCCAAATGACAATTTAGTCAAATTAAAATACGACGAAGAAGAATTGCAACAAAAATTAGACGAAACGAAATGGAAAACTATACGACATCATTCAGTATTGGTAAACACTAGCACTGTAGCATCTGTTGGTGTACTAGTTCTGATATTGCTGTATGTCGGGAAGAAGGTCTTGCAAAGACGTAAAAAGCGAATTACAATTAGAAATAGAAATGGGAAAGGAGCGGAAGAAGCTGCAACCGAATTTGAGCTAAAACAGTTAGAGATAAGAGATGATATGTCACAAAAATAAAACATTAAATAAATGATAAGTCAGGATAATTAATCAGCACACTTAGTTAAGTCGAACCAATATGTGGCAGTTCCCAGAACTGGAGGTGGCAATATGTTCAATTAGGAAATTAAACAGATTTCACAGCGTAATTTAAATGTAATTTCACAATATAATTTAGTTCATTACAAACGAAGGTAAACATATTGACACACATTTCATAATATAAATACAATGACAAAAATACTTAATAAGGAATAAAACTAGAACTATTACAAGTCAGCATAAATGTAAAATAGAAATAATAATATTACCAGTAATTCTAAACCACTGTATGTAAATAGATTAGTATTATTTATAATTTAAGCAATAATTGATTTAGAAGCACTGGACAAATTGATTGTAAATAAATTTATAAATAGAGTTAGAAGACTGAGTAAAGGTAGTACTGCATTAATTGTTTTTACTCAAAAACTCCCTAACGCGTGGACACATATCATAGATTAAATATAAAATATTACATGACTATATAATGCTGTCTGAGATGACTGAGGCAATTTATATTTCCGCATGTGAAAAGAAATCAAGTGTGTGGTGGTCTGTTCCTCCGTCTAGATGTCTAGAGACACTGTTAGAAGACAACGTATTTCGGATAGCCGCATCTTTAAGGCTCAGATGAATTTCAATTGATACGGATTTAAGAAAAACAAAAATTGATTGGTTAACTTAGCTGATACGGTTACAACAACCAGGGGGTCAATTTTCGAAAGCGTTCGTTTCTAAACGTATGCGATAATAGCGAGTTATCGAATCCGAAATCGATGTTTGTATTCTCGAGTTTAGCATGCGTTAATAGTCGATAACTTTTCGTTCGACACTGTAACGAATGGTTAATAGTATTCGTTTTGCCCAAACGTATGCGTTATTGCAAAAAAATTAAAACTCTGTCCTGAATTATAACCTTACTTTTGTCTACGTTTACGTTAAATAAAATTGGAAGAATACTTTAGAATTTTTTGAACTTTTTATTGTTATTTATATTGCTTGTTAGTGTTATTTAAATTTTTATTGTTTGTTAGTGTTATTTAAATTTTTAATTATGGTTATATTTTAGTATTATCTATAGCTTGTGAATATTGATTGTAGTTTAGTTATCATTTTGGTTTGCTGACAAATTAAAATCTACTTCGTGTCTCACGTTTAATACAATGGACGAAATCGCTTATTTTCAATTAATTCATATAATAAATGAAGCAGAGCAGTTAGCTGAAAGACCAAGAAGACATTATAACTCAATCGATCCATTTCAATTAACTGATCATCAATTTATTCGGTTGTTTCGATTAAATAAAGAATTGACGAATACATTAACAAACATTGTATCACAGCACCTACCAGCACCTTCTCGAACCTCTGCGCTTACCATTCGAACTAAGGTGAAAAGTGCATTTAATATTTTATACCAATACATATATTATACTATTTACAGGTGTTAATTACACTACGTTTTCTGGCTACTGGTAGTTATCAAATGAATATTGGTAGTGATTTATTTTTAGCAAAAAGTCAATCATCTGTTTCAAGATCTCTAAATGAAATTGTAGATATTTTAAATCGACCTAAAGTTTTTAATGAGTATGTTCGATATCCTAGGAATCTAAATGAAATGAATATATTGGAATGGGTAAGAAATCTACTTTTAAATATCCATAATAATCCATTACATATAAGTTATATAACTAAAAATTTCTTGCATTGTACCAAATACCACATTTTGTTTCACAGTCTTGTACTTATTTACAGATTTTATCAGCAATTTAGCTTTCCTGGTGTAATTGGATGCCTGGATTGTACACATGTAGCTATAACTCCACCAGTGATGATGCAATATATCCAGAGCATAGTTACATTAATCGGAAAGGATATCATTCCATAAATGTTCAGCTTGTAAGTATTATTTGATATTTTACTAATAGGTACTTATGTGTAGCAACTGTATACAAAACTAAAATGGTTTTTTCAGATATGCGACTGGAAGTTAAAAATTTTAAATGTGAATGCACGCTATCCAGGAAGTTGCCATGACTCCTATATATGGAACAATTGCAATGTTTTAGATGTGATGCAAAATTTACATGCAAATGGTCATAATGACTTTTATCTTTTGGGTAAATCTAATTACTAATTTGTTTTACATCTTTTTAATAAGTACAATTAGGTGACTCAGGGTATGCTCTACGACCATGGTGTTTGACACCGCTTGAACAAGATCCTCTTCCTGGTAGTCCCGAAGAAGCATATAATAGGTACCACCGAACAACGAGAAACATTATCGAGAGGTGTAATGGAGTACTAAAAATGAGATTCCGTTGTTTATTGAAGCACCGTGTTCTACATTACAGCCCTAATAGGGCTTCAAAATTATAAATGCGTGTGTTGTATTGCACAACATGTGTATAGAAAACAACATGCCAGAGCCAGAGATGGAAGCTGATGAAGAAATTGACTTCGGTTTTATTGTCAATAATGAAAATGTAGAAGTGGAAGAAAATGTGGGGCGAATAAATCCTTTATTACAAGAAGCGCGTAACATGAGACAACGTATCATAGTTAATTATTTCACAAATAATTAAAATGTTTATTTATTTAGATACATACTGCTTAGGAACTAGACTATATTTTATAAAATATTATTTGTATTATTTTTTGATAGCGCTTCCAAAGCAGAAGCAATTCGTTGGAAAGCTTCTGTTAGTGCTTTCATTAGAATTAATTTTTCGTTATAATAATTCTGTTTAATTATTGTTTTTGTTTAATTTGTTCGTTGAGCTCATGTGCTGCTGTTAAACTATTGTTTAAACGTTGTGATGCAACAATTCGTTTTCCTAAAATCAAACAAATTAGAGATTATATCATATTAATTATTTTCTGTTACCTTTTTTTAGGTGTCAAATTTTAGTGTTCTCCGTGTGAACATTCTCTTCCTCCACAATTTCGCTCTGCTCTTGGCCTGCTATAAAAACAAGAATGGTTTTATACATGTTATACGACCAAATGAACGAACTTAGGTATAGAAATTACCTCTTATAACTTCAGTAACTCCATCCTGATCTACAACTAAGTTGGTTGAACAAGTTTGTTGTTCGGTCAAATCAGCATAAATGATTTCAACATTTTTTAAATCATTAAAATCCTACAATAAAATTACAAAGAAACTCTGTAACATATGAATGTAAAAAGTGTAAAATTTTGGCGGTGAAATACGCAGTTGTCATTGGTCGACAACAGGTTCTCGTAAGAACTTATTTACGACTACCTCGAAAGCTTTCGTTAAATACAAAACTCTAGCGAATACGCTCGAGAATACAATTTGTGGTATTAAGCTTTTCGCATACGTTACAAAGCGTTCGATATATTCGTATACGATAATGAAACGAACGCTTTCGAGAATTGACCCCCAGGTGTCGGAGGAGAATGCCACCTACTGTGTGTTCCTCCGTAGAAAAATCACGACAACTCCTGCCTCATAGTTCGAACGAAAGGTTGTGAAAGATAACATTAGCAACACAAGTAAAAATTGAACGAAACTTATAGGTTATTATTTATGAATTAGTCCCTTGTTGGGTTCGTATAATTAAGTAACGAGAATTATAATAACTTTTTTCTTCAAGCGACAATAAAACGTCATATTATTGAACTACTGGCAGACGCTAAAAACTTTTTTACTGTCTAGACATTAAAAGCAAAACAGTTATTTTGTTTTCACAACTATTTAGAGGTTGGTACCTCGGTTATGTCATATTATGAATGTAACAGTAAAGTACCAACTTCATTCGTTCAGAATAAAACGTCACTATAACACTCGAGAATCTCGAAAATTTGAAAATAACACATGAAAACTAGCAATAAACGCTTGAAGAAAAAATAATATATTTCACTTGGAGTTAAAAATGTAATTGTTTTGCTTTTAAGCTCAACAATTATATTGTTTAACTCCTAGTAAAATAATCTACTATTTTCTTCAAGCGACAATAAAACGGCATATTATTGAACTACTAACAGACGCTAAAAACGCTTTTTACTGTCTAGACATTAAAAAGCAAAACAGTTATTTTGTTTCTACAACTATTTAGAGGTTGGTACCTCGGTTATGTCATATTATGAATGTAACAGTAAAGTACCAACTTGATTCGTCGAGAATAAAAGTCACTATAAGACTCAAGAATCTCGAAAATTTGATAATAACACATGAAAACTAGCAATAAACGCTTGAAGAAAAATAATATATTTTACTTGAGTTAAAAATATAATTGTTTTGCTTAATTTGCTGTCTCGGCTAACACCTCGCCAGCAAACTTTTAAGCTCAACAATTATATTGTTTAACTCCTAGTAAAATAATCTACTATTTTCTTCAAGCGACAATAAACGTCATATTATTGAACTACTGGCAGACGCTAAAAACTTTTTTTACTGTCTAGACATTAAAAGCAAAACAGTTATTTTGTTTTCACAACTACTTAGAGGTTGGTACCTTGGTTATGTCATATTATGAATGTAACAGTAAAGTACCAACTTCATTCGTTCAGAATAAAACGTCACTATAACACTCGAGAATCTCGAAAATTTGAAAATAACACATGAAAACTAGCAATAAACGCTTGAAGAAAAATAATATATTTCACTTGGAGTTAAAAAATGTAATTGTTTTGCTTTTAAGCTCAACAATTATATTGTTTAACTCCTAGTAAAATAATCTACTATTTTCTTCAAGCGACAATAAAACGGCATATTATTGAACTACTAACAGACGCTAAAAACGCTTTTTACTGTCTAAACATTAAAAGCAATAGTTCTTTTGTTTTCACAACTATTTAGAGGTTGGTACCTCGGTTATTTCATGTTATGAATGTAACAGTAAAGTACCAACTTGATTCGTCGAGAATAAAAAGTCACTATAAGACTCAAGAATCTCGAAAATTTGAAAATAACACATGAAAACTAGCAATAAACGCTTGAAGAAAAATAATATATTTCACTTGGAGTTAAAAAATGTAATTGTTTTGCTTTTAAGCTCAACAATTATATTGTTTAACTCCTAGTAAAATAATCTACTATTTTCTTTAAGCGACAATAAAACGGCATATTATTGAACTACTAACAGACGCTAAAAACGCTTTTTACTGTCTAAACATTAAAAGCAATAGTTCTTTTGTTTTCACAACTATTTAGAGGTTGGTACCTCGGTTATTTCATGTTATGAATGTAACAGTAAAGTGCCAACTTCATTCGTTCAGAATAAAACGTCACTATAACACTCGAGAATCTCGAAAATTTGAAAATAACACATGAAAACTAGCAATAAACGCTTGAAGAAAAAATAATATATTTCACTTGGAGTTAAAAAATGTAATTGTTTTGCTTTTAAGCTCAACAATTATATTGTTTAACTCCTAGTAAAATAATCTACTATTTTCTTCAAGCGACAATAAAACGGCATATTATTGAACTACTAACAGACGCTAAAAACGCTTTTTACTGTCTAAACATTAAAAGCAATAGTTCTTTTGTTTTCACAACTATTTAGAGGTTGGTACCTCGGTTATTTCATGTTATGAATGTAACAGTAAAGTGCCAACTTGATTCGTCGAGAATAAAAAGTCACTATAAGACTCAAGAATCTCGAAAATTTGAAAATAACACATGAAAACTAGCAATAAACGCTTGAAGAAAAAATAATATATTTCACTTGAGTTAAAAAATGTAATTGTTTTGCTTTTTAAGCTCAACAATTATATTGTTTAACTCCTAGTAAAATAATCTACTATTTTCTTCAAGCGACAATAAAACGGCATATTATTGAACTACTAACAGACGCTAAAAAACGCTTTTTACTGTCTAAACATTTAAAGCAATAGTTCTTTTGTTTTCACAACTATTTAGAGGTTGGTACCTCGGTTATTTCATGTTATGAATGTAACAGTAAAGTACCAACTTGATTCGTTGAGAATAAAGCTATAACACTCAAGAATTTCGAAAATTTGAAAATAACACATGAAAACTAGCAATAAACGCTCGAAGAAAAATAATATATTTCACTTGGAGTTAAAAAATATAACTGTTTAACTCCTAGTAAAATAACCAATTATTATTAAATTCGCATTTGCACATTTTACAAAACACTTATTAGACATTTTCTATACTTAACAGTAGCCAGCGGAATCCGTAGTTCTGCTAAAACACACCAGGAGCTGTGTTGCCAAATTCATTAATTTAAGTTATAACAACTCTCCGCCGCTATTTGAATTTATTTTGTTATGGTGATGCGCTGAGGGTGCCTGGGATGATGTGGAGTTTTCGTTTCGGGTGAATTTGGGGGAGTTCTTGAGGAAGGTTCTGTCTCAGTAGTAGAAGTGTTTTGAAGCTCGGAATTTTCTAAAGAATTCTTTAGAGATTCCTGATTGTTTCGGGTCTGTATAAGTTCCGTTGGTCGGTTGATCCCCGTAAAATCGGATTCTTCTTACCCTACTAAATAGTGGAATTTCTAGCCTCAAAGAAGCTGGGTGAGAATGCTTTCAGTTGGTCGACGTGGCGTTTGAAACGTTTCCCCATTTATTCGATTTCGTAATGAAAGTCTCCCAGTTTTGTTACGATTTTGCTTTCCTCCCAAGACTTAGAAGAATTGAAATACAAACGACAAAATTTTCTAATTTTGTTGTATTCGGGTGGTAAATGCTTTGCCGTTGGCGTGATCGAACTGATTGCATCCAATCTCGACTTAATTGTTCGGCTAAAGAATAATTGGGAGGGTGGTGGTAATCCGCTAGTCGGATATGGAGCTTTATGATATTGGAGAAAAAAATTTGTTGATACTGGATTGTAAAGTACTCCGAGCTCGGAGTACATTTCATATAGTTGTTAATGCTCTCTTGGTCGTCTGCATATAACGTTCGGCTTGGACGGATGGTACGGGGCGGTTGTTCAGTGTATTCTAACGCTTTGCATTTTAAGAAAAGTTGAGAATTCGTTTGAGATGAATTGTGGTCCATTGTCTGATACTACGATGGTAGGAACACCGTATTGGCCAAACATTTTCTCAAGAATTGCGCATGTTGAGGTAGTAGTGATTAAAGTAGTCACTTCACTTGAAGCCATTTCGAAAACGCGTCGACCACGATTAGTAGATATCTCCCGAATATAGGACCTGCATAATCGATATGAACTCTTTCCCAAGGCTTGTTGGGATATTCCCAGTGATAAAGATTGTATGTGGCTGGAATGTTTACGTGTTCGTTGCCAGTTCGGCAGGACTTTGCCAAGTTCTCAATGTCCTTGTCGATGGAAGGCCAGATAAGCAAACGTTCTAGCTCTTTCATTTTATTGATACCCATGTGAGCCATATACAATTCTTTTAACAACAACGAACGGAATATGTTGGGAATTACAATCCTGTGGCCGTACATGAAACAGTCATTAGAAGTAATATATTTTGTAACCTAATTTTTTCCAGATTACGACCATTTGTTATTGCTACTAAAATGGGTTTCAATTCTGAATCGTTGCTTGTCGCTGAAAAAAATTTGCTCGTAAGTTACAGGTAATTGGTCAATTTGTTCCAAAATGAATAAAACAAATTCATCTATGTCGAAAAAAGATTAGATTGAGAATGGTTCGGATTTGAATTTATCGGAACTATTCGCGAAAGGTAATCTGCATTTGTATTCGCTTCTGATTTTCAAAATTTTATTTTATAATTTAAATTTGTTAAGTAGTTTGCGTAATTGGAACAACGTGACAGTGTGTTACGGTTAATTTGTAAACAAACAAAAAAAAAAAATATATAGCAGTTGCTGTAGGCCTGCCCGGCAGCTCTTCTTAGTCGAAAGTGGTCGTGGGTTGATTGAGAATCGTTCGAAATGAAGGCCTCTACACTGTAAGGCGCCACCTAGGATTACGTGTAAAAAATATCTAGAGCCACTAGGGAACTCGTAGACACAGAAACAAACCGTACGTGAATAGAAATATGTATATTGTTATAGCGACTAGAAGAGAATTAACACACTGAGAAACACATAGACATAGAATGAATAGCAAAATATAGTTATAAAATAATAATAATTCACGAGAGCGAATTAAGGCACGAATACAAATTTGAGGCACAAACGCCCCAAATAGGTTAGCGTATTTGATAGTCGTAACACCGATTGATCCATGCAAGTAATTCACGTGACAAATATTAAACCAACAGAAAAAGACCAAAAACTACACCAAAAACTTTACTCGGACACGTGTTTCAACAGCTAAGCTGTCATCATCAGCGATACCGATACTAAAATTAAAAACCAACGGGAAGCTTATATATACTATCTGCTTATCACGCATCGTTAAACTTAATTGATTCTTAGATAAGCTTAAATAATTCCAAAATCCTAATGGACCGTCATCATCATAATTCATAAGCAAATTTCTGTTTTTAAAAATTTCTAAACTTTCATAAGAATCAAGTTCGTTTTTATTATCTACCCTCTTAATTAATTCAATGTCGCCTACTCTATGGCCATTTTCAAGCATATGCATGGCAACACTGGACCTATCTGTGCGATGATATTTGACATGAGCTACGTGCTCTTTAAAACGAGTTTTAATAGGTCTCTTGGTTTGCCCTATATATACTTGGTTACAGTCTTTACAATTAATTTTATATATTCCCGATTTATCACACATTTCTATTGGGTCTTTCGGATTGCCTAAAAGATTTTGCAAGTTGTTATTACTAGAAGTTACTGTTTGATAATTAAATTTTGAAAATATTTTTGAAGACCTTTTGTGTATGTGGGATAATTTGGTAATTTGACATATTTCTTATCTATTTTGCTATTACTAGTTCCTAACGTTGTAATGTTTCTAATGTTTAACTTATGTTTATGTTTTCTAATTATGTTTGTGACAATTGATTCTTGAAAACCATTGTATGATGCAATCTGCTTAATATTTCGCAGTTCTGAATCAAAGTTTTGTTTTGACAATGGGAAATGTAATAATCTGTGAATCAAAAGTTGAAAGATGCAAGTTTATGTTGCATACTATGGTTGGAATCATTTGTTATAAACCTCATAGTGTTAGTGTCTTTTCGATAAATATCTATATCTAGTTTGTTGCCATTTCTTGTCACTAAAGTGTCTAAGAAAGGTAACTTAAGGTTTGTTTCTGTTTCATAGGTAAACTTGATCGTCTCAAATTTTGAAGTTAAAATTTCTACAAATTGCTGAGAGCTGTAAACTTTAGTGTCGATGACTGCAAAACGTCATCTACATATCTACACCAAATTCTAGGAAAATATTCTAAATTATTTTTTAAATCAGTTTCAAATTTACCAATGAACAGGTTAGCCATAAACGGAGATAAGCTGTTACCATTGTTGTAAATATTATTGTTAATTTGAAAGTAGGTTTGACTCATACATAATCTAATTTAATCAAATTATCTACTTCTGAATTGTCCAAATGATTTTGGAGTAACATATATTTCAAATAATCTAAAGTGATATCTATCGGAACGCTTGGAAACAATGAGGTGACAAATATTGTTCAAAATGTATTTAACAACAATGACCGGACCTTGGCAGATTATTTAAATAGGTTCATACCGCACAAAATTAATCAGGTACTTGAAAGATCTTTCTAGTTCACAAAAGTATTTATACGTACCGCACCAAAAAAAATGTACGTTGCTAAACTCACGACCACAGTACGTATACATAGGACGCGACAAAATTTATGAATAACATGCATAAAAGAATTAACTTAGCTGGTATAACTAGGAAGTCTTCGATGTTCGACAGTTACTCGGCAGATGTGACAGCTCCTGTATCCAAATCTAATATTTGATTATCCAATAAAGAAAAAGGAAAAGCCAGAATGGACTCCGTTGATAACAGTTACTGGGCTGCTCACAAACAACCAGATAAACGGCTTATCTTGGGTGGTGGCTTTGACCCGAAGAAGGTAGCTAAAAATTCCTACGATGGTGTGATACCAGATCCACTTCGATATTTTATAATTTTCGGATTATTATTCTTGCCAGCATAACCATGATTAAATATCTATTGACTAATTAAAACGGAGTACGTCTTCAATGACCAGCAAAATAAGCCAAATGAGAAAACCCACAAAAGACAAAAAAAATTGCAATTAATAAAACCCGTAAGAGCAAATATTTTATTAAAACCAAGAAAAGTAAAAAGGTACTTACGCAGAAACCGTAGTCATAGACTTATTCCCTACTTTAAATGGGATAATTTTACTTTAATCGATATTACAAAAGACATGTCTAATTGTTCCATTTTTAGACAGCATTTTCCATGTACACCTTTTCGCGGCAGTCAGTAAAAAGGAAATGAAGTGTAACTTTAGCAAATGTCGACAAATCATCGAAACTGGCAATTCCAAACAACTAAAACCCCCAGAAGACTTCTCAAACCAAACATTCATATTCAAACGCATGAGTGTGAACACGCCTGCCTATACTGCAGTTAGAAATTGATCTATAAATCACTTATTTGCGAACTAATACCGTCACAAGTGTAAATTTCGGAAGTAACAAACTTGGCAAAAAAATGTTAGAATTTGGTTTATTGTCAGTATAAATTACGAATACGTACTGAAAAAAACGTTTCACGCCCCAGACAACTGCTAATGCTTCTCTGTCAATCTGTGGATATTTTTCTCGCTAGTTGTCAGAGATTTACTGGCATATTGTATTGGTCTTTTGCAGCCATCTGGCATTATGTGAGAAATAACGGTCCCTAAGCCTATAGGGCTGGCATCGACTGCATTGAATCGTATGGTATAAGAACTTTATCGGAAACTGGCTATTTCTTTAAATTTTCGAAAGATTCTATTGCTTTTGTTTATTCCATATGAATTGAGACCGAGACTTTAACATATCCGAAGGGGAAAAGTTAACTTACTTAGATTTGCAATGAATGAATAGTAATATAAGTGACTTTACCTAGGAATGTTCTCATTTCATCAGCATTTCTTGGTTTCAGAGCATTTAATAATGGATTAGTATGCTTATCTAATTTGTGTAAAGTATTTTATAATTGTGTCCTCAAAAACTAAAATGTCATCGAAAAAATTACTGTCTCTTTTAGCCCAAAAGAATTTCTTCTAAGCGCCTTTGCCATATCGCTAGAATGCTTGCTACAGCCGTTTTGAGCATGAAGTAGTTAAATTAAACCGTGAGTGGGCTCAAGTGACACCAACCGTTGGTTGGTTAACAGTCGATCGCACATAGCCAACAGTTATTAGCCTTGGCCCAAACACTTCAACAGTTGATCAGCCTACCAAACTTTCCAACTGAACTCCAACATCAGGGCCAACCACCAAATTGTCATAATTCTTTGTAAACAGATTCTCGCCTGTATAGCGTGAAAAAGATTTTTGACGGTTTATTGAAAAAAAGAAAACTTTCATTGTATTGACATTTATTATAAAGCAGTGGATGTTATTTCAATGTAAAAAAACTTTTTATTCGTATGGTACATTATACAAATATTATATTGTGATGTAAGTGTTATGTATGGTGCCCCAGAAGATCAGTATAAACCTGAATAGTGTGGTGATAAAACCGTGTGCAATAGTGGATTGGTTCGCCTTGACAAAGCATTTACTTCAAGGTTTAGGAAAACAATTAAAACCTAAACAGGCCAACCCTTACCCACCCTAGTATTCACATGTAATAATATTATTTAAGTGTGTAAACATTATAGAAGGTAAATAAGAACATAAAATATAACAGCACAGCCATTACATTACGACATATAATGGACCGGTACAAGCGCCAGTCATGAGAATGACGAAAAAAAGTAGTAGGTTAAAAAAATAGCAAAACAAAATAATGGAAAAACAGATAATCAAGACAAGAATACAAAACATTTCTAAACTTCAGATTTCCTTCAGATTCGTAGCCATAATATTACTTCATCGGTTAAATTATGAATGTTTGGAAACCCTCCTTTAAACTTCGTTAAGTGACAATCCTCTACAATATGTGTAACGGTCTTTGGTTCGTTATATATATTTTTATCGTTATATTACAAGTATTAATTTGAATGCGCCTAAAAATTATCGAATGCGACCCGCGCAAGCCATAATCGCAAGCGCACCACATAACAAAAGAACTGGCCTGCTGCACGTGCAAGCTATCTGTACTCCATAATAATAAACATCAGCATTTTGGTGAACATAGTGGTAAAAAGCATAACGTTTAGTGTATGCGGGTTTGATAAGTAGATGATGGAATTGGAATAATTCACAATGAGTGGCTTATGCCTACAAAAAATAGCTGTTATCTGTTCTAGACTTATTTAAAAAATGTGTTCTATTATCTAATTGCGCTGTTAAAGATTCATTTATCTGCATACCGTTTTGTAATATGACAACTTTTATTAATAAATGGTTTGTACTTCGCATATTATGTATTTTTCTTAATTAATAGGATATTTAATATTTTATTATAATGGTTGGATCTTAATTGGATTAACGTTGGCAATGGTTGATGAATCATTAATCAAACCGTTGGAAAGCAGTGCCCTAACGGTATTTTGAAGTCGGAAAACCATAAGACAATTGGCCAATCCATACAATTTTCCGACCGTGGCAAACGCGTTTCCTAACAAAAATATGTTACTAGGGGAGTATTTAATGCCATTACCTCGAAAAACTTGTCAGTGGTAACAAAACACATGAATGCATCTGTAACATCAAGATTACAAGTATTATTATATAATTTCTAAAAATGATACCAAAACGGTACTTGCATAGGTAAGGAAAATTCGTTTCACTTACGGCATTCTACAGTGTGCATAATACAGATGTACTTATTACAGCTTGTAAATAATAAAAGAAACTAGTAACCATACAATTAATTAAATAATTCAAGGTTTTACTTAGATGGCGTTGACGAGTACAAACATAAGTAAATTCCCCTACTATTTTTCCACCGTTCTCCCCGCTACAATTTTAAAAAAATGCGGTATAAATTAATGTCCCCGGGCCAAAAAGGCACTTACTGACTTATTCGTTCCGAGTTCCGCTCTCAGACACCTTTCTCTTTTTACACAAAAAATTCAGATTGGAAATAAGTATGATGAGAACCTTTCCAAGTGGATCACGCACTTGATAAACAATATATTATTACCTATATTACAAATATTAGTAACACATTTAGTATAAATTGATCGTTACACTGTAAATTGAATAAAATTGTCAATGACCATGTGGGTTTTTAAGCTTTCCAATCTAATACACATATAAATACATATATTGCATTTAAATGGTTTCTCTTTAGAGTGAACGAATTGGTGCATTTTCAAGTTGTATTTGTCTTTCGTTTTGAAATCACACGTATCACAACAGAATGGAGTCTCACCTGAATGTTTAAACATGTGTATTTTGAAGTTTCCCGATACAATGCAACTTTAATCACACATATTGCACTTAATGGTTTTACTTTAGAGTGAACAAGTATGTGCCCTTTCAAGGTTGTATTAAATGATTTAAGATTTACGTTCCCCCTTCTACTTATGTTTGTAATAGCAAAAGGACATCACCTACGCAATGGGCACACGTACGTTGATTCAACGTTTATTTAACGACAAACACGTTTATTTTAAACATTAAAATAACGTAGGAGCCTAACGTTATTTGCAACTGTACTTGGAAACTATTTTGTAGATGTTTAATCATGTTTTATCTTGTAATATAAGTATTCCAGTAACGACATAAAAACTTTGAACTCTAACGTTTAAAATGGTTACTTTGAGACGCTGGGATCATGAGTTTATTAACAAACACGTTTGTTTGAACTTTTAAATAACGTACGAGCAAAACGTTTCTTCAACTGAACTTGATAATTATTTTGTAGGTGATTGATGGTATTTTATCTTGGAATATATGTATTCCATTAACGATATAAAAACGTTGAACTCTAACGTTTAAATATAGTTGTTTTGAAATGTTGAAATGATGAGTGGACGACGTGACCTGATGTTGCGTTATTCTTGGTGACTTGTAGGTATACTTAGACAAGTTTGCATTATTTCATTATTTGTAGCTTGTGTGATATGGAATGACTGAATCATAAAACGTTCTCGGGTAAAGTGGTGTTTAGTTTTTGTTTTTGTGTCTGTCCAGATCAAAGGTAAGTTTAATTTATTGCATAATTCAATTGTCGTGCATGCAAAATACAAATCTCTTGAGTAGGCAATTCAATGCGATGTGACTATGCTTAAAAGCTTCTGTAGAACAAAGAAACTGTTTGATTACCTAAGTTTTGCCTTCACCTTTTTGGATATTTTGGACGTTATTGTATAGTATATTAGGTCAATAAAATAGGGTGCACCTTCCTTATTAAATTTAATTACAATAAAAATAATAGAAAAGATCTTCTAGTGGAGCCAACACAAATCAGATTTAAAGAACTCCCAACTAGCACGAATGGTTCCGTAATTTTAGTTTCAAGGGCAACAAATTCGATAGAGGCTCGGTACAACCAGCTAGCTTCGATAAATTTTCTATAAATGGTATAAAAGCTTCGTTAGAGTTTTGATATGTAGGCTATGCTAAAAATAAGATTTTGGGTGGGGCTGCCCCACCGTTGATTTTATTTACGCGTGAACTTGAACACTTTATTACACTCTACATATTTACATGTTAACAACTGATATTAACATTCGTCGTCGCCGCGGGTCCTGCTTCCGTAATGTGATGCCGTCGACGAAACTTCCAGGCGGGCGGCGTGGTGGTTTCCGTTGCTGTGGGCGAGCGTATGGACATGGGTGCCGTCGTCTTCTGCGGCGATGGAGGTAACGGCGACACTGGGTGCGTCGAAGGAAGGCGCGCACATCGCTCCGTTGTCGGCGTCGTTCTCGGCGCGACCCCTGTGGTGCATTGATTGCTGCGGGGCATCGACCGACCCTCAGTTGTGTGACGGCGTGATCCCTGAGCCAGGCGTGGCACTGGACTAGACGCGCCAGTGGGTAGGCCGGGCTATACGCGCCGGTGGTTGTTCCGGGCTATACGCGCCGGTGGTTGTTCCGGGCTATACGCGCCGGTGGTTGCTCCGGCTATATGCGCCGGTGGTTGCTTTCACTGGGCTATACGCGCCAGTTAGTGACTCTGTTAGTTTAAGGCCTAACTGAGAGTGTCTCTTTTCTGCGCGATCCGTCTTCTTATAGGGGTTGTTGGCGTGATCGATCGGCTTCGCGCGTCCTCGGTTTTGTAGGAGGGATGATTTTGCATGTGTAAAGATAGCCCGTGTTTGTGGTCCCCACATACCCCCTTGCTGGTGACGGAGTCACGTTTGGAATCGTACCGGTAGGCGGATCTTTCTTCCGACTCGGGTCGTTGCTGGGTTGACTGTGGCCTGTGTTTGCTGAGTTTTGGGTTGTACCTCTGTATATGCCGGTTATCCTTTCTGCCGTCACAGTACAGGGTTGGCCGTTTTTGTTTATGGTAAACGTTCTATTGCTTTGCTTGATAACGGCGTAGGGTCCGTCGTACGGTCTCAGCAGTGGGCGTCTTACTGTGTCGTTTCTCACGAAAACTAGGTTGGCGTTGTCGAGTTGTCGGAAAACGAAGCTCTTGCGTGCGCTGTGTGTTGCTATTGGAACCGGTTTGAGTGTTTGCATGTGACTTCGTAACTGTGTCACATAGTTCTGCGGCTCCACGCTTCGGTCTGTTTGCTGTTCGCACAAGAATTCGCCTGGTAAGCGTATGCTTTTGCCCTATATCATTTCTGCTGCTGTCGCCGAAAGATCCTTTTTCCATGCCGTCCGTATGCCTAACAGTACGATGGGCAGTGTTTCGAACCAGTCTTCTGTATTGTGGCACGTCAAGGCTGCCTTCAGGTGACGGTGGAATCTTTCTACGAGTCCGTTTGCTTGCGGATGATAGGCCGTTGTTCGGTTTCGCGTAAAACCGGCTACCTCCTCTAGGCGTTTGAAGAGTAGTGCCTCAAACTGTCTGCCTTGGTCTGTCGTGACTTTTGTAGTGGTGTTCCGAATCTTGTTATCCAGTGGACAAAGAACACGCGTGCAACGGTTTCAGCTTCGATGTTCTCTAGCGGGTATAGCTTCTGGCCATTGGGTGAAACGGTCTATACACGTAAGTATGTATCTGTGTCCGCGCGATATTAGTAGAGGTCCGACCAGGTCGATGATGCACGTGGTCGAATCTAGCTGATGGTGCCTTGAATTGTATCGGATGTGGAACGTTTGTCTTGTCACTTTGGAGCGTTAGCTTAATGTGTGCATTGTTGTGTCCATCTACGGCAGTCGTTCCGAATATCTGGCTATACGAATCTTTGAGATAAAAGTTTGGCTGATGCTTTTGCTCCTGGGTGCGACAATTGGTGTAGGCTTTCGAAGACTTGTCTTCTGAGTGCGCTTTTGACAAACGGTCTTGCCTGTGCTGTGGACACGTCGCATTAGACCGGCTAAGTCCGCGCTACGTTTGATAGGTTTGACGTTTTCTGTGTTGCCTGGATTGCTTGGACGTTGGTCGGTAGTCGGCTGGACCAGATTGATCTTAGGAGTGTTTCGGTACTGCTGTTCCTGCCAGATGCTGCAGGTGCCTTAAAAACTTGGATGGTTTGCGGTCTCCTAGCTCTTCTCGCTCTAACAGCTGCTTAGTTTTCTGCTCCTGGCTGATGCTGAGTCTGCGTATTAACTCTGTTTTCAGCTTGTTGTATTTGTTTTCTGTGGGTGGTGCGGTGAGAACGTCTCGTACTTCGCTTGCGTACCGGGCCTCTAGGTTGCCTGCTACGTATCCGTACTTTGTTCCGTCTGAGGTGATGCCGCTTATGTGGAATTGATTCTCGATTTGTGCGAACCACAGTTCCGGTCATCCGGCCAAAAGGTGGAATTCGTACTTGGATACGTTGTACCTGTGTTGGTTCGGAGTTTGTTTCTTGTTGATTCGGCATTGTAGTGTTGTTCATCTGTCTGTTTCGCGGATCAATATTGTTTATTGCTGACGACACTCTCGGCACTTATTCGGGAAATTTTTCACTTTAATTGTTTGTTCACTCGTCGTGGGTCACCAATTTGGGTGGGGCTGCCCCACCGTTGATAATGTTTACGCGTGAACTTGAACATTTTATTACACTCTGCATATTTACATATTAACAACTGATATTAACATCGTCGTCGCACGGATCCTGCCTCCGTAATGTGATACCGTCGATGAAACGGTAGATGTTCGGTGGCGGCAGCTCGATGAGGCGCAACTTCCAGGCGGGCGGTGGAGGTAGGCGGCGTCATGGTTCCCGTTGCTGTGGGCGAGCGTATGGACATGGGTGGCGTCGTCTTTGCGGCGATGGAGGTAACGGCGACACTGGCTCCGGTATGGGTGCGTCGAAGCGAAGGCGCGCACGTCGCTCCGCTGTCGGCGTCGTTCTGGGCGCGACCCTGTGGTGCCTTGATTGGTGCGGGGGGGCATCGACCGACCCTCAGTTGTGTGGCTGCGTGATCCCTGGGCCAGGCGTGGCACTGGGATAGAAGCGCCAGTGGGTAGGTCGGGCTATACGCGCCGGTGAGTTTGCTCCGGGCTATACGCGCCAGTTAGTGACTCTGTTAGTTTAAGCCCTAAATGAGTGTCTCTTTCTGCGCGAGCCGTTTTCTTATAAGGGGTTGTTGGCGTGATCGATCGGCTTTGCGCGTCCTCGGCTTGTAGGAAGGATGATTTTGCATGTGTGGGGACACGGGCTGTGTTTGTGGTCCCCACAAGATGAAAGACTTTATAAAACTTCGAAATAGAGCTTATCGACTCTATATGGAAGCAATAAACAACAAAGCTCGATAAAGTCTTAAAGTAGTATTTATATCACTACTATCGGGCTTAACAAAAAACCTTGGTAACATTTTGATAGTGTAATTATGGAGTCGGTATCAGTGGACAAAATACACATTTTCAATGTAGACACTATATGAAAAGAGCAAATTGTTCAAAACTTAATGCTTATGTTGACAAGTTTCTATAGGAACCTACTTGTCAAAGTTTTTTTAAAGATATTATGTTATTATTCATAGCCTAACGGAATCTATAGCTTCTATTATTATGAAAATCGATGCTAAATAGAACTAATAATGTTCTACATATTTTGTTTTATAACTCATAATACAAGTGACACCGATCATATGATTGCTAAAATATATATTCTTTGTTTTCGTTTTGTAAGTTATTTTATTTAAAACATGTTTGCGCCGTAGAAAAAGTCAACAAACAATCGGGAATGGTGAACTACTTTGTCGAGAATGAACAGTACGTTTGGAATCATTCAGTGTCATCAAAGATTCTGCCCCGAGTAGAATTTCTAGCACTTTGTGTCCTGATTTGACAGGTATTTATATGGTCGGTTTATTTTTATTTTATGTAAACCCAAATTACTCTGGTTAGATATCGACGATAATGTCAAAAGCAAAATTAATAGTTCATTTGATGCTCCAATTGCACCAGATGGGATATTTTGCGGGAGAAAAATGTAGCAACTTAGATGGGTTTCTTGGTCCATTTGTTGATGAAATGAACGACGTTGTTGCAAATGGCATAATCGTGAACTCAGACAAAATTACAGTACCCTTGCCAGCACGGGCGTTTGTGAAAGAGTACGCTTAGATTTTTACATGGTCAATACTGCTCTGTTATTTGAAATTTAGAATTTTGTCGGTGATATGAAATATATTGCTTTACAGGAGTAGCTGGTTTCAACGGTCAACATGGCTGTCAAAGGTGTACAACTATCGGTGAATATAGTTATGTGACAAACACCAATATACTTCAGCTAACAGAATGTGAAAAACGTACAAATAATATATATTTGTAAGAAACTGTACGAAAATGAATATCATGAAAAGTCGATTCTCCACTCTTAAAATTGCCTATAGACATATTGAGCAATATATAATCGCAGATTCATTACATTTACTTCATTTAGGCGCCATGAAACGCTTTCTGCACGGTTGACGTGACGGGTCTTTTGGTAATTCTCACACAAAATTGCTAGCTCGAACAACAATTCAAGTTTCGGAATACCTTACCCAATGAAAGATGCCAGCAGAATTTCATCGTGTCGTCAGAGGTCTTGATTGTTTGTCGCATTGGAAGGGAACAGAATATTGTACGTTTCTGCACTATGTAGGAATTTTGGCCTCAAAGACCATTTAGCATCTGAAGCTTATGAACATTTCTTACTCCTGTTCTGTGTTGCTACAATTTGCACTTCAAAACAATATTTCCACATGATGCACGTGGCTCGTCTCATGATTCTTCAAAGTTATGCTTCTGTACAAGTTTTACTTGGCTTTATCGACACACGTGTGTTTCAAGCATTAAAGCTGTCGCTTAGATAGCGCAATGCACTTTAAACGCACACATGTCGTTACAATTAACTGTTGGCATTTTTCTTAGTTTATACTATTCATACGTGTCAATGTTTTACACGAGATGTCGTAAGTCACACATTTTGCTTTTGCACATTAACGTTTGCGTTTATTGGTTTTACATTTTTAATTACTGACCCAGGTACATAATAAAGGTGTCCCTAGGTACATCGTAAGGATGTCCCTTCGTACATCAATAAACCGTACCTGGGACATTTATCACATAAGTGCAAACTGTTTAGCAAAAACCCCGTTTTTAGTTTAACTCAAAAAAGAACACATAGGTCTAAGTTTTGATACTTGCCCTAATACTTAACTAAACAAAATTAAGTATTTCTAAACCAAATTATCGCCGAAAAAATATAAAACGTTAAAAATGTCCCTTGGTACAACACCTTCCCCTACGACAAGAGAGTTGGCAACAATGTAAAACGCACCGACTTCCGGTACACAATGAGTCTAAAGCTAGTCGAAAGACATGAAAAGAACCTTAACCTATGTTTGACGATTGTGTGGCACCGACTAATATTAATATAAATATACACCGTTTACTTGATCAGTGGTTTTATTATTTATTGACATTCGGAAACATCTCACTAATCAAATATTAGTACCGGATGTACTTACTTAACCTACTTTTGTAATTTTTTTAGATATTACTTAATTAAATGTGAAAATGATACCCTAGGGTATCGAAACCATGGTAATATTATTTTATAATTAAATTTAATAAGGAAGATGCACCCTTTTATTAACCTACTACGTGGTTCCTTATACAGTGACCGGCAAAGAGTTTGCAACAAAGTCCGTCCTAAAAAAACAATGTTTTTGTTTTTACAGTCCATTGGTAGACTAATAAATAAAAATTACTGGATAGTGAAGTTTATTTGTTGGTTTTAAAACCAAAAAATTTTGTTTTCTCAATATTTCCGGAAAAAATTCCGGAAAACTGATATTTTTGAAAAGTCGTTTTTTTTTGAAAATTTGCACATAGACGTATAATCTAATTCTGAACAACTTTTCTCTTCGGCATTTTTCAATATCTTGTCATCTAACCTCACTTTCTACATACTCAAGGGATATTTTTAAATTTGCCACCATGACAGTGGTCACATGACATTTGTCATAGTGTTTTTTTGTCATTCAATATACTGAATTCATTTGCCAAAAGAAATTTTCGGATATCTCAATTATAAAAATGTTTCCCATTTGATGCAAACTCTTTGCCGGTCACTGTATACTACTTCTACTTTACCTACATCCGGTGTAGTGATTACCCATGGGGATGGAGCTATTTCTTGGATGACTCAGAGGCAAGGAATGACTGCCACATCCACCACAGAAGCAGAACTAGTAGCTGCTAATGATGCAGTTAGAGAAGTGATTTGGATGAATCGGCTTTTTAAGAGTATGGAAAGATTACAAGAGGAGACACCGATTTTCAAAGTGGATAATCTTGCTACAGTCAGATTAGCCCAAAACCCGGAATTCCATCGGCGTACAAAACATATCAAGGTGAAATACTTTTTATTAGAGAATAAGTTTTGGAAAATGAAATTAAAGTTACTATCATATTCCAACAACACAACAAGTAGCAGATATTATGATGAAGCCACTTCCTGATGGTCCAAGAATGAAACAGTATTGCTCACGTCAATATTCTTAGAACTTTTAAGTGAACTTGACTAGACGTTGTTTATGTTGTTGTCAAAAAGGTCTGTCAAAGGCTTGAGCTTATTTTTGTAATTTGCATTTTAAGATGCAATATTTAAACTAGATTTTCATTAAATAAGAATTCAAAGTAAAGTGTTTTTATTTATCAAACAACAACAATAATTATAGCACATACAAAAAATATTTGTAGTATAAAATTAATTTTAATTTATAATAAAAATATGCTATTTGAAATGTAATATTGATACTAGTTGAAAGATAAAGGTTGAGAGTTAGTGAATATGACAACAATTTCTCTTATTTAAGCGTGTACATTGAAAAACCAACCACATTTTATTGATCTATTTTAACATAACCCTTAAGTCCTTGTACTTAAAGTACACTTTTTCGTCTAAATTTTGCAAAGTACTGAATTTTGAATTAAGCGGTTGGTTCGTGACGTCACACTAAAAAGGTCCACTGACAACTTAAAAACGGATACATATTTTATACAGGTTACATTTTATACTAGATTTTGTATACAAAGTAAAACTAATATTAATTAAACAAAGCTCTTTGATAACATTAAATATTTAAGTGTACAATTTAAAAGGTTCAACACTTTTTATTGTTACACTTCTCTATAATTTTTTGAGCTACACGATTATTTTAGGTAAAGCTAAGACTTGTACCTATGTATTTCCTATCTTCACGTTTAGTTTAACGCTTACTGGTACCGTGGTTCGCTTACTTCACTATGTTTACTGTTGCACTTCTATTGTTTATCTAAGGGCAATATATAAAAAGTCAAAGCCTATTTCATAATGTCCTCTTGCAAAATTTGTTTAGGAGTGATTAAGGAAGAAGTAAATTTGGATGTAAACGAGGATTCGGCACTAAACTCGAAGTTTGAATTTCCTTCCGATGAAGTAAGTACCGTATGACATTGGATTATTTACACAATTTTGTTTCATTGTAGGCATTAACCATCACCAACAACCCAGTCGCATGTAACAAATGCAAAGTGGAGATTGACGAAAAACACTTGCAAACCGAATTAAGTTTCTCTTTCATTAAAACGAATTTGTCGATGATTTGATTAAGAATGATGTAATTGTTAAACAGGATCCTGAGGTATTCAACACCAACATCCCATTGCCTTTTCAAGACAATGATGTAATTTTTAAAACTGATCCTATAGAATTCAATACTGACATTGTTTGTGTGTTGAAGAAAGTATTGATTTAAACCTTTTTACTGCTACAAATGTAATTATAGCACCAACGATAAAGAAAATTTAGCCCATCACATTTTAACTCACATCCTCAAATGTAATCAGTGTAATTACTCAACTTTTGATAATTTTTGTTGATGACTCATATTCAAATTCACAATGAATTGGATGAGCGTGCGACCAACAACAAACATGCTTTGAAATGTCATGTGAGAATGTGCTTAAATGGACAAACAGTCAAACCTTTTAAATGCAATTTATGTGGTTATAGTTGTATTACATCGAGAAGCCTCAAAATCCACATGTTTAAACACTCTGGTGAGGTTCCATTTTGTTGTGATAAGTGTGATTTCAAAACGAATACCAAACGAAACTTGAAACTCACATGTTTGTTCATTCTAAAGAAAAACCATTTAAATGCAATATATGTGATTATAGTTGTATTGCATCAGGAAGTTTCAAAACCCACATGCTTAAACATTCTGGTGAGGATCCATTTTGTTGTGATAAGTGTGATTTCAAAACGTACATCAAAAGAAACTTGAAATCTCACATATTTGTTCACTTTAAAGAAAAACCATTGAAGTGCAATATATGTGACTATAGTTGTATTGCATCGGGAAGCTTAAAAATCCACATGCTTAAACACTCTGGTGCGGTTCCATTTTGTTGTAATATCTGTGATTTCAAAACGTACATCAAAAAGTACTTGAGATCTCATATATATGTTCACTCTAAAGAAAAACCATTTAAGTGCAGTGTATGTGATTATACCTGTATTGCATCAGGAAGCTTTAAAACCCACATGCTTAAACACTCTGGTGAGGTTCCATTCTGTTGTGATAAATGTGATTTCAAAACCCACGCCCAAAAGGTATTGAAACAGCATAAATTGGTTCACTCCGAAGAAAAACCATTTAAGTGCAATATATGTGATTACAGCTGTGTTAGATCAGGAAGCTTAAAAATCCACTTAGTTAAACACTCTGATGAGCTTCCATTTTGTTGTGATAAGTGTGATTTCAAAACGAATACCAAACGAAACTTGAAATCTCACATGTTTGTTCATTCTAAAGAAAAACCATTTAAATGCAATATATGTGATTATAGTTGTATTGCATCAGGAAGTTTCAAAATCCACATGTTTAAACACTCTGGTGAGGTTCCATTTTGTTGTGATAAGTGTGATTTCAAAACGCACGCCCAAAAGGTATTGAAACGGCATAAATTGGTTCACTCCGGAAGAAAAACCATTTAAATGCAATATATGTGATTATAGTTGTATTGCATCAGGAAGCTTCAAAACCCACATGCTTAAACATACTGGTGAGGATCCATTTTGTTGTGATAAGTGTGATTTCAAAACACACACCCAACAGATATTGAAACGGCACAAATTAGTTCACTCTAAGGAAAAACCATTTATATGCAATTTATGTGACTACTGCTGTAAAAGACCGGATGACTTAAAAGTACATTTAAAGAAGCATTCTAAAGAGAAACCTTCCACATCTGTGACAATGGCAACTACAAAAAGAAATGTTGATGGATTATATAGCAAGGTACTCTGATGAAAAACCTAATCATAGTTTTTGTTGGAAGGATTGACACAAAATGATATAGATTAGGTGTTTATTTTGTTCTTTACTTTAAAACAAAAGAATTCGGTTACACATAAACATTAATCAAAAAATAAAACAAAAAAAAAAAATATAATTACAATTACTAATTGGCTTTCAATTTATACTTCAAAATCTCCCATCCATTCGATCCCTTCCCCGTTATTCCCTAACAATATCCCTTTAACTTTTCCTTCTTTTCTCAATTCATTGCATCCTTCTTTCATGTGTTTCAAGTTCTTCCATCCACCTCCACACAGTCTGCACAATCTATCCTCGTCCATTCACCAATATTTATTTTCTCTTTCTTCATTTCCCACTCTAAATCTTTCAATCGCTCTTTTCTTTTTCAGTCCTTCCTTTCCTATTATATAACGGGGTATTCCTTCTGTAATATTGTGTGATTATTACAGAAGGATTCATTATTAATAGTAGGTAAAGTAGAAGTAGTATACAGTGACCGGCAAAGAGTTTACATCAAATGGGAAACATTTTTATAATTGAGATATTCGAAAATTTCTTTTGGCAAATGAATTCAGTATAAATATTGAATGACAAAAAAACACTATGACAAATGTCATGTGACCACTGTCATGGTGGCAAATTTAAAAATATCCCTTAAATATGTAGAAAGTGAGGTTAGATGACAAGATATTGAAAAATGCCGAAGAGAAAAGTTGTTAAGAATTAGATTATACGTCTATGTGCAAATTTTCGAAAGAAAACGACTTTTCAAAAATATCAGTTTTCCGGCATTTATTCCGGAAATATTGAGAAAACAAAAATTTTTCGGTTTGATTTGCATAAAACGCAATAAAACCAACAAATAAACTTCACAATCCAGTAATTTTTATTTATTATTCTACCAATGGACTGTAAAAAACAAAAAACATTGTTTTTTTAGGACGGACTTTGTTGCAAACTCTTTGCCGGTCACTGTATAAGGAACCACGTAGTAAGTCAATAAAAGGGTGCATCTTCCTTATTAAATTTAATTATAAAAATAATATTACCATGGTTTCGATACCCGAAAAAATTTTGTTTTCTCAATATTTCCGGAAAAAATGCCGGAAAACTGATATTTTTGAAAAGTCGTTTTCTTTTGAAAATTTGCACAAAGACGTATAATCTAATTCTGAACAACTTTTCTCTTCGGCATTTTTCAATATCTTGTCATCTAACCTCACTTTCTACATATTTAAGGGATATTTTTAAATTTGCCACCATGACAGTGGTGACATGACATTTGTCAAAGTGCTTTTTTGTCACTCAATATGCTGAATTTATTTGCCAAAAGAAATTTTCGGATATCTCAATTATAAAAATGTTTCCCATTTGATGCAAACTCTTTGCCGGTCACTGTATAGTACTTCTACTTTACCTACTATTAATAATGAATCCTTCTGTAATAATCACACAATATTACAGAAGGAATACCCCGTTATATAATAGGAAAGGAAGGACTGAAAAAAGAAAGAGCGATTGAAAGATTTAGAGTGGGAAATGAAGAAAGAGAAAATAAATATTGGTGAATGGACGAGATAGATTCGCAGACTTTGTGGAGGTGGATGGGAGAACTTGAAACACATGAAAGAAGGATGCAATGAATTGAGAGAAGAAGGAAAAGATAAAGGGATATTGTTAGGGGATAACGGGGAAGGGATCGAATGGATGGGAGAAGTAATGGAGAGAAGAAACAAAAAAGAAAAATAATTAAGTTTGAAGTATAAATTGAAAGCCAATTAGTAATTGTAATTTTATAATTATAATTTTTTTATTTTGTTGGTGTAATTATTGATTAATGTTTATGTTGTGTATGCAGGTTTAGAAATGATTGTAGGGTTATAGAGGATGATTAACGGTACACTTGTAATTTACTCAGTAACATCTTTATTGCCTTCATTCTTAACAAGTGACCACCCGGAAGTACGTACATGTCTCTTATATACTACAGATCACACCGGTAGGTGTCGTCACAAATAATAATATGTATAGGGTGAGTCGTAACTTCTAACAGTTTATGTGTAACCGAATTCTTTTATTTTAAAGTAAAGAACAAAATAAACACCTAATCTATGTCATTTTGTCGTCAATCCTTCCAAGAAAAACTATGATTAGGTTTTTCATCAGAGTACATTGCTATATAATCCATCAACATTTCATTTTGTAGTTGCCATTGTCACAGATGTGGAAGGTTTCTCTTTAGAATGCTTCTTTAAATGTACTTTTAAGTCATCCGGTCTTTTACAGCAGTAGTCACATAAATTGCATATAAATGGTTTTCCTTAGAGTGAACTAATTTGTGCCGTTTCAATATCTGTTGGGTGTGTGTTTTGAAATCACACTTATCACAACAAAATGGAAGCTCATCAGAGTGTTTAACTAAGTGGATTTTAAGCTTCCTGATCTAACACAGCTGTAATCACATATATTGCACTTAAATGGTTTTCTTCAGGTGAACCAATTTATGCTGTTTCAATACCTTTTGGGCGTGTGTTTTGAAATCACATTTATCACAACAGAATGGAACCTCACCAGAGTGTTTAAGCATGTGGGTTTTAAAGCTTCCTGATGCAATACAGGTATAATCACATACACTGCACTTAAATGGTTTTTCTTTAGAGTGAACATATATATGAGATTTCAAGTACTTTTTGATGTACGTTTTGAAATCACAGATATTACAACAAAATGGTACCGCACCAGAGTGTTTAAGCATGTGAGTTTTGAAGCTTCCCGATGCAACACAACTATAATCACATTTATTGCACTTAAATAGTTTTTCTTTAGAGTGACCAGAGTGTTTAAGCATGTGAGTTTTAAAGCTTACCGATGCAATACAACTATATTCACATATATTGCATTTAAATGGTTTCTCCTTAGAGTGAACTAATTTGTGCTGTTTTAATATCCGTTGGGTGTGTGTTTTAAAATCACACTCATCACAACAAAATGAAACCTCACCAGAGTGTTTAAGCATGTGGATTTTTAAGCTTCCCGATGCAATACAACTATAGTCACATATATTGCACTTCAATGGTTTTTCTTTAAAGTGAACAAATATGTGAGATTTCAAGTTTCTTTTGATGTACGTTTTGAAATCACACATATCACAACAAAATGGATCCTCACCAGAGTGTTTAAGCATGTGGGTTTTGAAACTTCCTGATGCAATACAACTATAATCACATATATTGCATTTAAATGGTTTTTCTTTAGAATGAACAAACATGTGAGATTTCAAGTTTCGTTTGGTATTCGTTTTGAAATCACACTTATCACAACAAAATGGAACCTCACCAGAGTGTTTAAACATGTGGATTTTGAAATTTTCCGATGTAATACAGCTATAATCACATACGCTGCACTTAAATGGTTTTTCTTTACAGTGAACTAATTTGTGCTGTTTCAATATACGTTCGGTGTGTGTTTTAAAATCACACTTATCACAACAAAATGGAACCTCACCAGAGTGTTTATACATGTGGATTTTGAATTTATGCGATGTAATACAGCTATAATCACATATATTGCAGTTAAATGGTTTTTCTTTGGAGTGAACAAATATGTGCTTTTTCAAGAGGGCTTTTCGATACGTTTTGTAATCACACTTATCACAAGAAAATGGAATTTCACCAGAATGTTTAAGCATGTGGGTTTTGAAGTTTGCCAATGCAATACAGCTATAATCACATACATTGCACTTGAATGGTTTCTCTTTAGAGTGAACTAATTTGTGCTGTTTCAATATCCGTTGGGTGTGTGTTTTGAAATCACACTTATCACAACAAAATGGAACCTCTCCAGAGTGTTTAAGCATGTGGGTTTTGATGCTTCTCGATGTAATACAACTATAACCACATAAATTGCATTTAAAAGGTTTGACCGTTTGTCCATTTAAGCACATTCTCATATGACATTTCAAAGCATGTTTGTTGTTGGTCGGATAACCACAATCGTTGCTTTCATAGAATTTTCTTTCCTTTTTGATTATAGCAACAGCACGTTCATCCAATTCATTGTGAATTTGAATATGAGTCATCAACAAAAAATTATCAAAAGTTGAGTAATTACACTGATTACATTTGAGGATGTGGGTTAAAATGTGATGGGCTAAATTTTCTTTATCATTGGTGCTATAATTACATTTGTAGCAGTAAAAAGGTTTAAATCAATACTTTCTTCAACACACAAAACAATGTCAGTATTGAATTCTATAGGATCAGTTTTAACAATTACATCATTGTCTTGAAAAGGCAATGGGATGTTGGTGTTGAATACCTCAGGATCCTGTTTAACAATTACATCATTCTTAATCAAATCATCGACAAATTCGTTTTTAATGAAAGAGAAACTCAATTCGGTTTGCATGTGTTTTTCGTCAATCTCCACTTTGCATTTGTTACATGCGACTGGGTTGTTGGTGATGGTTAATGCCTACAATGAAACAAAATTGTGTAAATAATCCAATGTCATACGGTACTTACTTCATCGGAAGGAAATTCAAACTTCGAGTTTAGTGCCGAATCCTCGTTTACATCCAAATTTACTTCTTCCTTAATCACTCCTAAACAAATTTTGCAAGAGGACATTATGAAATAGGCTATGACTTTTTATATATTGCCCTTAGATAAACAATAGAAGTGCAACAGTAAACATAATGAAGAAGCGAACCACGGTACCAGTAAGCGTTAAACTAAACGTGAAGATAGGAAATACATAGGTACAAGTCTTAGCTTTACCTAAAATAATCGTGTAGCTCAAAAATTATAGAGAAGTGTAACAATAAAAAGTGTTGAACCTTTTAAATTGTACACTTAAATATTTAATGTTATCAAAGAGCTTTGTTTAATTAATATTAGTTTTACTTTGTATAGAAAAATCTAGTATAAAATGTAACCTGTATAAAATATGTATCCGTTTTTAAATTGTCAGTGGACCTTTTTAGTGTGACGTCACGAACCAACCGCTTAATTCAAAATTCAGTACTTTACAAAATTTTAGACGAAAAAGTGTACTTTAAGTACAAGGATTTAAGGGTTATGTTAAAATAGATCAATAAAATGTGGTTGGTTTTTCAATGTACACGCTTAAATAAGAGAAATCGTTGTGATATTCACTAACTCTCAACCTTTATCTTTCAACTAGTATCAATATTACATTTCAAATAGCATATTTTTATTATAAATTAAAATTAATTTTTATACTACAAATATTCTTTGTATGTGCTATAATTATGTTGTTGTTTGATAAATAAAAACACTTTACTTTGAATTCTTATTTAATGAAAATCTAGTTTAAATATTGCATCTTAAAATGCAAATTACAAAAATAAGCTCAAGCCTTTGACAGACCTTTTTTGACAACAACATAAACAACGTCTAGTCAAGTTCACTTAGAAAGTTCTAAGAATATTGACGTGAGCAACACTGTTTTCATTCTTGGACCAGGAAGTGGCTTCATCATAATATCTGCTACTTGTTGTGTTGTTGGAATATGAGTAACTTTAATTTAATTTTCCAAAACTTATTCTCTAATAAAAAAGTATTTCACCTTGATATGTTTTGTACGCCGATGGAATTCCGGGTTTTGGGCTAATCTGACTGTAGCAAGATTATCCACTTTGAAAATCGGTGTCTCCTCTTGTAATCTTCCCATACTCTTAAAAAGTCGATTCATCCAAATCACTTCTTTAACTGCATCATTAGCAGCTACTAGTTCTGCTTCTGTGGTGGATGTGGCAGTCATTCCTTGCCTCTGACTCATCCAAGAAATAGCTCCATCCTCATGGGTAATCACTACACCCGATGTTGACCTACCAGTCTTATCACACCCTCCAAAATCTGAATCACTGTAACATTCAAAGTTTTTATTTTTGGTTGACCGATACACTATACCAAGCTCAGTAGTGCCTGCAATGTATCTCAAAACTCGCTTTAGTCTGCTTACGTCTTCAGAACTTGGACAGTCTAAAGTTCTGGAAAGAAAGCTCACGCTGAATGCTAGATCAGGTCGAGTTCCCACCATGAGATACATCAAAATGCTCCAACTGCTTGCCTGTAAGAAAATTCTGTTCTTATTTTTTCATTTTCCTTGATCTCATTAGTTGGTTCTCTAATCATTGGGGTAGAGACTGGCTTGCAGTCTTGTAAGCCAAATCTCTCTAAAATTTTTTTAGCATATGCTTGCTGGCAAATCCTGACTGATCCGTCTTCTAAACGTTCAATCTCAAGTCCAAGAAAATATGATGCTTGCTTTGCTGTGACTATGAATTCTACTTCTAACTCCTTTACAAAGTTATCAGCTTCTTGTTTATGAGAACTCATCACAAGCCCATCATCTACGTAGAGAGCTACTATTAATTTTATGTCTCCTCTCTGTCTGATGTGTAAGCAGGGGTCTGCTTTACTTATCTTGAAACCGGCCTTCTGAAGGAATGTGCTGAAACGCTTGGACCAACATCTAGGAGCTTGATGTAATCCATAAAGGCTACGTTTCAACCTACAAACCTTTCCAGAACTGTCTTTGTACCCTTCAGGCTGCTGCATAAATATTGTCTCTTCTAGTTCACAGTACAAAAATGCTGTGGAGACATCAAATTGGAGTAGGTACATAATTTCCTGGGCAGCAATACTGAGAATACTACGAGTTGTACTCAGTTTTGCAACAGGACTAAATGTCTCAAAGAAGTCAACATCTTGTCGCTGGCTGTATCCCTTATGACAAGCCTTGCTTTGTACTTATCAACACTACCATCTAGATGGTTCTTAACTCTATAGACCCACTTGCATGGAATGGCTTTTGCTCCTTCTGGTAAGGTGGTCAATACCATTTTCTTCTAAAGACTGTAACTCTTGATTCATCGCCTGCTTCCAATGGAAACTGTCTTTCCCACTGACTGCTTCACAATATGAATTTGGAGTGCCTGTTTCAGTCATGATGTCTTCACTTATCATTACATAATCATCATAACTCTTTGGCTTCTTTAAACTGGAGCGATCTCTTAAAACTTTGGAGAGGGACTCAAGCGACTCATCGAGATCCTCTGACTTTCTTCAGAAACTCCAAAATCTCTTTTGTTTCTGGCAAAATTTTATCTGTTTCCTGGGTGCTTTTCTTTCTCTCATTTGAATGTTCTACATCCATTAATGGCAATTCTATGCGTTCCTCACACTGTCCTAGAATTGAAAGTAACATCTCTGCTCAAGAGTACCCTGCTTTCTTCTTTTATCCAGATCCTGTATCTATTAACATCATAGCCGATTAAAAAACCTTTTATAGCCTTTTTATCAATTTTTCGGCGTTTTTGGGCTGGAATATGAGCATAGCAGATGGACCCAATAATTCGCAAATGCTTTATTCTAAGCTTCTGTTTCATCCACAACTAATAAAGGCTTACTCCTTCTATTGATGACTTTCCTGTTCTATTTAGAATGTAAGTGGCAGTAGCAACTAACTCCGCCCATAATTCGTCAGGAAAACTTGCTTCACTACTTGAATACTTTAAAGTTCTAGCCATTTCAATGCAAGTTCAATTCTCGTTCACTGCCGCCATTTTGTTCTGTAGTGTATGGCGCTGTCAGTCTTTGAGTTATGCCTTCTGCTTGTAGCATAGCTCTTATTTCTAAACTATCTAGCTCGCCTCCGTTATCACTCAAAAATTCTCTTACAATATGCCCCATGGCTTTAGCATGTTGAAGAAAACCTCTTAGAACTAATTTTACTTCTGACTATTCATTTAAAAGATAACAGTAGCGAAATTTCGTATAACTATCTTTAAAAATAGCTACATACCTCTTCTTTCCAAAGGATTCTTTAAAAGGTCCACATACATCCCCTGAAACAAGTTTGCTTGCCTTTTCTCTGTGCCCAAAAGGTAGTCTATGTGCTTTTCCATAGACACATGGCTCGCATAGGTTTTTCTCTAAAGGAACACTTATGCCCATTTTCCTCTGAAGCATGGCCTTCACGTGACGTTTGTCCTGGTGACCTTATCTCTCATGGTATAACTGTAACATTGACGACTGATCAACAATATTTACATCTACTTTGACTCTTTGTGGCTGAATCTCTGTCTTGTACAGAGTTCCCCAGTGGAACGTTTCCCTGTACTATCACTTCACCTTTATTCAAAACCAACAATCTGTAGCGTTTGATTTGAATAAACTATCGTAAGCAGCGAGCACTGAGAATAGATTTTTAGATAATCCAGGAACATACCACACATCTGAAAGTACTATGTCCTGACCATCGACACTTGACTTGGCCAAAATCTTCTGTGCCCCTACTGCTAGCAAAATTTTTTGTCCTGCTCCTTTAACACCACAAGGACTATCAAACTTATAAACTCTGAATAATAGTCTGGACTATTACTGACGTGTTTTGTAGCACCATTGTCAACCCACCAGGTAGCTGAATCCTCTTCAACTGCGAAAGCTTCAGCTTCTATTAAAAGGATTGCTGCACCTGCAACTGATGCGGTTTCTGATCGTCTTGGTTTTCCATCAGCAATCCACTTTGGACACTGATAAATCCAGTGGTCTTTTGCTTTACAGTAATTACAGACATCCCCTTTCTTAACTTTAGATTTAAATGGTTTACCTTGCGTCTTCTTGGCAGTATGCTTTAACTAGTGCTCCTAAACTACTGAATTACTGCTATCAACCTTCAGAAAATTCCTTTCATACGCACACAGTTGAATAACTAACTCGTCGAAGGTTTTTTTCTCTCTGTTAACATCATCCAACTTGATTGAAAAGAACTGAAGCTATTTGATAGTATATACTGAAAATCTTGCACACTATCATTAACTCAGGCAACTCTTTTTTCTCCTTTAAACCGTTGTTAATTTCATACCACATGCTTTTTAATTTAGCAATATGAGTTGACACATCATCTGCTGGTGTCCATCTGAACATATTTTAAACAGTTGATCTTTTGAGATAGCCTCAAACTGTACCTTTAGTGCTTCCCAAGCTTTATGGGCTGTCTCCTTGTCCATAATTTTTTGGTACACTGGTTTATGTGATCAGGGAATTACTCCGAGTACGCCATATATTAAATGTTGCGCCAACTGTAATAAATATATTACCATGTGAAGTGTAGCAATCTGACTGATGTGGAAATTGCATTTATAGAAACTAATAAAACAAAATGCGTATTTGTGCATTCCACCTCAGATGTAACACTTGAAATGATTAGTTTCAACTAGAGCAATCAAACAAAGTCTTGCAATTAGAAGTGAATAAACTTAAAGTCGAACTCGATAGCAATGTGAATAATGATCTACTTGTGGAAGCTATCATTGATGAGTGTAATGAGCGGGCGTTAAGAAAAACGAACGCTATTTTATACGATACTTAATTGAATGTGAGTCAGATACTGTCCAAGAGAGAATTGATACCGACGCCAATGTGATCACCCGAATATTGAGCTCGCGTGGCGTCACTGCCTCACCTACCAAAGTCTTAAGATTAGGAAATAAACGTGATAACAACTCTAGACTTCTCAGAATAAGCTTTAAAACCCCAGCTGTTTTAAGAAGTAATGTTGGAAATACTTCAAACATTTTACGCGTAGACAAAACGAAACGTCAATCGGACTACTTCAAAAAAGTGAAAACCGAAATGCATAATTGTAAAGCGAACAATGAACCTAACGTACTCATTAAATATAAAAGTAATATACCGTTTATTACTAGCCGCAATCCCACTGTATCTGCTGTAAGCCCAAAAACTACTAACTAATCTAAGTACCTATATACCTACACGGAAAAAACAAATTCATTAAAAATCAGTAAATGTATTTTTTGATACCAAACAGTTTACATTGATTTTTAGTGCACGGACACTGATATTAAATGTTTCCACATTTGTATCAAAAATATTTACTAGTATTATTCTATCTTTAAAAACTGATCATCAGTATGTAAAGTTTAAAAATCTCTTTTAAAAGTATGTTACTGATATTCAGTCTATTAAGCGAATATCAATCTAGTTAAGACTGATATATTACAGTTTCAGTCCTAGTTTTACTTGGATAAAATTAGGTTTGTTTTAATGATATCAATTTCAATGATTATTGAAAAACAGTACAAATTGAATAAATTTCAGCTTATGGTATGTTCTTGTAATTCCAATTTTATTCTTATATTGATAATTTCAATATTAATAAGATAGAATCAAGTAGATGAATAGTAAAAAGTAGAATTTTATCCGTTGAGACTAACATCAGTCACAACAAGATCATTTTATGCGTAAGTCCGATGGTTTTGCCTACTTTGCGTCGCGCCATGGTGTCGCCCAATTTACTTTTCTCATGTAAGTACATTGTACAATTTCGGAGTGAATTAAAAACTTTAGTTCCATTTTGTCGGGGTGTAGCGGTCCGGTTGTGATTTGATCATTATTTAGATTATACTAATCAGGTAAGTACAGTAAAAGACGCTCTATGTTACCTTGTTAAGTATAATTTTTGACTACCTCTATTGTGGAAAATATCCATGTCCATCATCTCATAAGTTTGTAATCAATTTTATATTTATACATGTTGGGCGAATTGATGAGCATAACATTACAATGATATTTTGATTTTTAGTGATACATTTGCTACATACTGGTAACGGTATGTATCAAATCGATAACTCTGAACTTTATGTGTAGTATAGAATGAATGGTGTCTTATCTATCTTTCGTAATGGAGAGGTGCTGATAAATTGGAACGCAAGTGGACCAATTTAATGCTGGTGTACCGGGCTATTAAGGATAATAAAGGTCCAAAGAAATCAGGCCGTGGAGCACATAATTATAAGTTTTACAACAAAATAGATTAAATTGTAGGGGATAAACCCTCAAATACTGTAGAGTCAAGCACAGTTGTAGATAGTGGGTTCACTGGTGATAATATCAGACCAGCACAGTGACTACTCACTTGATAATGATGATACAAGAAGCCCTATAGCAGACGATAAGGCCAACTGCGGTTCAACTCCCAAGCGACGCAGAGAAAACCAATCATTACTATTTAAACGAGTCCAAGTATTAGCTATTGCATAACGGCATGCTGAACTAATAAAACTTGAAAAGGAAAAATTACAAGTGGAAAAACAAAACGTTGCTTTATTAGCACAAATTCTAGAAAAACTATCATAACCATGAGGTACATTAATTGTTACTTATATACCTAAATTGTTCTGTATATGCATATGTCTTATTATAAACATGTCGCAATATAATGACTAATTGGTATCTACAAACACTTCCTGGTTCGCATCGTTTGTCATGTTTAGCATATATTTTGTAAAATGCATGCGGCCTGTGCAATTCACAATAAATGAGAGTTTAAAATTATCAAATTTTTGTAACCGTCTAAAGCGCCCCTTTAGGTATCCGTTACAGTGGCGGCTTGTCCATATGGTCATTTGGTCAATGACCTCCCAAAAATTTTGACAATATATAAAAAAATATTCATTATTACGTGTTTTATTAAAATAGGTAATTAAGTCGCAAGTACAATAACTTAAAATTTATCGGCCGTCGTTCGTAATTCATCCTCTTCAACCTTGGGCTGGCGGTGCGAATTGTCCTCATTGAATTAGATCTACCCGGAAAAACTCGAAAACGTGCAGCGCCCAAATAAACGCGAACGTCCGAAACAATAATCAACTTTGGGTCATGAGCCGGATCCCGCAGTTTACGTTGACTTCGTATAGGGTGTACAACTACGCTCGATTTTTGATTCGATTTTCGCGTGTTTTAAATCAATTTAAGAATTTATATTGATATGTTTTACTGTTGTTGTGTTGTTTTGTAAAAATACTATTTTTGATTCGCGTGTGCATGCGCTATAATAGAAAATGTCGGTAGTGCAGAAAATTAAACAACTAAAAGTGCTAACAAACTTAATTTTACAAAATTAGTTGAGTTCAAGGCAAATGGTCGTCCTTTGCCAGAACTAAGTTTACGACAGACTAGCAAAGACAAAAATAAAGATGTTCATCGAAACTTTCGCAAGGTAATGTACGATTTAGCTAACTGGATATGTGGTTGTGAAGTATCAAATGTATTTTACTGTTTTGTTTGTTTATTATTTTCTAAAGACTCGTCAGACTCGCTATAGTCCAAATCCGGTGTCAGAGATTTAAAACATTTAAAGAGGAAATAAAAAAACATGTTTCGTCTGCAGAACACATGAAATGCTCGGTAAATTTTGCAACCGTAGGAAATGTTGATATTCGTACACAGCTAGACAATGCTTATAGAAAATCCCTTAGAGATTTTAATGAGAATGTTTCGAAAAATCGCTATATTTTGAACAAAATTGTAGATTGTATAAAATTTTGCGGTGCATTTGAGTTATTTATATTTTTTAAGTATGCCTATTTTTAAATTAATTTTTGACCTCCCAGTATGATTGACCACGAGCCGCCACTGCGCCCCGTAGGTGTTCTCAACCACAATTCCAGTGGCGGAATGCCTATAATTATAAGCTTTGTCATATTCGGTCAAATGCCCGTTATCTTTTATGGGTGTTAAAAGTCAGGGTAAAGATGGGTACGCCGAATCACCTAGTAATTTGTACTTTTCATAGAATAACTCATGTGGCGTCTCGAGCGCCTTACTATACAGTGCAGACCTACGGAGGACAAGTGCATCGTGCATAGACCCTGGTTCACATATATGGATATTTATGAACATTCTATTTGCATTCACCACACCTTGTAAGATGAGGCTATGAAAACCCTTCCGATTACAATAATCTTGTGGTGTTGGTTTATTGATTGGAATATTTGTGCCATCTATAGCACCTACTATATTTTGAATCCCTTGTTTGCGTCCAAACTGCATAGCGTTATGTTGCGCAGTTCTCGCATCAGGCCAATGGATATACTTTTTGCCTATAGTTACTACAAATTCTGTCACAGTAGTAACAATTCTATGGGCACAACTTAAGGTGACATTAAATCTGTCTGCAAGTTGTCTGAACGTTTCCATGTTGGCCAAGACTGTAAGGAGGATCGCTTTTTCAGCCGAAATCTCCGGCCAACCTCCTAGTCGAGACACAGTATACACCATACAGAAGAATGACAGTTTTTATGGTAGCTCGTTCCATACGAAAGTGACTTTTGAAATCTCCTTTGGAATACTGCCATACAGTATCTCCAACATAGTTCTTAATTCTAATATGGACATGTTTCTCTTCTACCTCTTCATCATGTGAACTGGATGAACTCATGTAGCACATTATACAGTTATCCATGGGTTTCAATAGCTCTATCTACAAGATATAAATTACTTGATCAGGCTTTCACCATAAACAAACTTACTAAGCATATTTTTTGAGGTTCGTATCCATTGTACAGCAATCAAGCGAAAAATAACAAACTGTGCAATTAAGTTGGTCTGCAGTTAGAAAGAACTGGTGTTTACGTTTTGTATTTAGGTAACCTAAACGTTAACTGTCAGATACAAATAATAAATAGATACAATTAGATCATGATTTCATGATCATGATCACGCAATCCGTGACAAAAGAAAGTGATTTATGTCACTGTCACACTAACATCATCAATAACCTATAGTATCAGGTAAAAGTATCAAATCAGTAGATGAAGTACTGGGAAGTACAGAAATGTGAGGGATCGAGTACCAGAATGTTTAAATTTCAAAAACACTTTTACTTTAAGGATTCTAAATAAAAATGAAAAAACTCATGGTAACCCGATAAGTGCTAAAATTATCATAGCTCGTCTACACAGAGAAAATTTCAACTAAACATGTGCTAGTCTTAGCAAGACATTTAGTATAAATTCAGTTACATTGTAAATTGAAGAAAATTGTCAATGTCCTTTATGTACGTTTTGCTGTCGACATTATTGTAAGAAATCAATAAGTTATACAATTTTTTTAAATAATCTACAGCGGCCCTTTTTATCCAATCTCACCGTGCCAGCATACACTCACAACTAACTGCTACAGCATCGTGAGACAGAGAGCGGGTGAATCAAACAAAATGCTTTTTCACACCAAAGCACAACTAATTACTATTTCGTTCCGAGTATTGATTAACTTCAAATAAATCAGCTTATGATGACGAAATTGAACTAGAGAATCTCGGTCAATAATACATCGAGGGTCGGTACGTTAATCTAAAAATATTTATAAAACGTCTTAATTTAACAAAGCGTCCTTTTCAACTATAACTTTTAATTTATAGTACCATTTATTTTAACACTATATACTTCCAACAAAAACTATGATTAGGTTTTTCATCAGAGTACATTGCTATAATATTCCAGTCAAACTTGTCACCCTTTGGTTTCTCTTTGGAATGTTTCTTTAAATGTACTTTTAACTCATACGGTCTTCTACTGCAGTAATCACATAAATTGCACTTAAATGGTTTTACTTTAGAGTGAACTAACTTGTGAATTCTCAAGTAGCTTTTGGCGTTCGTTTTGAAATCACACGTATCACAACAAAATGGAAACTCACCAGAGTGTTTAAGCTTGTGGGTTTTGAAGCTTCCCAATTGAATACAACTATAATCACATACATTGCACTTAAATGGTTTTACTTTAGAGTGAACTAATTTGTGAATTTTCAAGTTGTTGTTAGCATTCGTTTTGAAATCACACATATCACAACCAAATGGAACCTCACCTGAGTGTTTAAGCATGTGGGTTTTGAAGCTTCCCAATTTAATACAACTATAATCACATACATTGCACTTATATGGTTTTACTTTAGAGTGAACTAATTTGTGAATTTTTAAGTTGCTTTTGGCGTTCGTTTTGAAATCACACGTATCACAACAAAATGGAACCTCACCAGAGTGTTTAAGCATGTGGGTTTTGAGGCTTGCCGATGCAATACAGTTATAATCACATACATTGCACTTAAATGGTTTTTCTTTTGAGTGAACAAATATGTGCTTTTTCAAATTGACTTTTTGATACGTTTTGTAATCACACTTATCACAAAAAAATGGAACTTCACCAGAGTGTTTAAGCATATGGATTTTGAAGCTTGCTGATGCTATACAGCTATAATCACATACACTACACTTAAATGGTTTTACTTTAGAGTGAACTAATTTGTGAATTCTCAACACGTTTTTGGCGTTTGTTTTGAAATCACAAGTATCACAACAAAATGGAACCTCGCCAGAGTGTTTAAGCATGTGGGTTTTGAAGCTTGCCGATGGAATACAACTATAATCACATATTTTGCACATGAACGGTTTTTCTTTAGAATGAACAAATTTGTGTCTTTTCAAGTTTTCTTTTTTATACGTTTTGTACTCACACTCATCACAACAAAATGGAACCTCGCCAGAGTGTTTAGACATGTGAGTTTTCAAACTTTCCGAAGTAATACAGCTATAATCACATAGATTGCACTTAAATGGTTTGTCTTTAGAGTGAACAAATATGTGCCTTTTCAAATTGGATTTTTCATACGTTTTGTAATCACACTTATCACAACAAAATGGAACCTCACCAGAGTGCTTAAGCATGTGGGTTTTGAAGCTTTTCGATGCGATACAACTATAATCACATAAATTGCATTTAAAAGGTTTGACAGTTTCTCCATTTAAGCACATTCTCTCATGAAATTTCATACCATGTTTGCTGTTAGTCGGATAACCACAATCGTTACATTCATAGAATTTTTTTTTTTTTTTGATTACAGAATGGTCCACAACAGCACGCTCATCCAATTTATTGTGAATTTGAATGTGAGACATCAACGAAAAATTATCAAAAGTTGAGTAATCGCAGTGATTACATTTGAGGAAATGGGTGAATATGTGATCAGTTAAATTTTGTTTGTCATTAGTTCCATAATTACATTCGTAACAGTAAAAACGGTTTAAATCAATACTTTCTTCAAAGCACCAAACAATGTCTGAATTGAATTCTTTAGAATCCGTCTTAACAATTATATTACTGTCTTCAAAGGGTAACAGGATGTTGGTGTTTAATACCTCAAGATCCTGTTTAACATTCACATCATTCTTAATCAAATCGTCGACAAATTCGTTTTTAATGTAAGGCAGATTCCATTCGGTTTGCAAGCACATTTGATATTTTTCGTCGATCTCCACTTTGCATTTGTTACATGCAACTGGGTTTTCGGTGATGCTTAGTGCCTTCAATAAAACAAAATTGTGTAAATAATTCAATATCAAATGCTACTTACTTCATCGGAAGGAAGCTCACACTTCAACTTTAGTTCGGAATCCTCGATTAAATCCTTAAACACTGCTACACAAATTTGGCAAGAAGACATTGTGACATCAGCCATGATATGGTTTTACATAGTCCCTTGATCAGCACACAATACGTAGAACACCAACAACACAAAACAACCACACATTGGTGTAACAGAGAGAAAGTAGTTACGTGAAGTTAGCGACAGTTAATTGATGGTGATGGTACCAGTACGCGTTAAACTAAACGCCCGTATGTGAAACGTATTTAAGAGATCAAAAATTTTAGATTACTGATTTCAATTCCTTACTCGGTATATTTACAAGAAAGTGTTTGAAGCAAAAGTTGCATGTTCTAGAGAAACCTACAAAATGGCGTCATTAAATTTTTTGTTTGTTCAACACTGTAAAAGTCATCGAAAAAAGCCAACTTTAGTAGTATCAAATTTAATTTGTTTGTTCTTTTATAATTGATTCCGTTCTCTTACATAACTTTAAATAAACATTAAAAGATCAAAACGTCTCACTACCGTCCTGCCAAATGTTTATAACTTTTTCTAACTTTAAGGCCTTTCGCATATATTAAGCGACTAAAAACAAACGCGTTACAAACTGGTTACCAACTATTTGTGCCGGGTGAAAATGTTCAGAGTTCAGAATCTTTGACAACCATGCGTTTCGACGTTTTCAATGAACATTTTGCAATTAGTTCACAACCGGTTAGTAACACGTCGGTAACCAATCAGCAGCAACTCTATGTTGTTTTAAAGAAGCGTTCCACACTTAATATTTATTTAACGAACATTGTCAATGCCATTTATGTACGTTTTGTCGTCACTCCTTCCAACAAAAACTATGATTAGGTTTTTCACCAGACAACAATGTAGCAAAAGTAGATGAAATGTACCTATATAGTAAGTATGTAACCTTTGAGATATTGCATGTTCAATAGTGCGGGTCGAAAAAAAAAATTTTTGGAAAAGATGTGAAATCCACCAAGAAAATAAATGATTTGTTGTTTACCTGAAAAGTAATAATTTATGTCGGGCCCCCCACCCTCCAAATATTTCAAAGTTTTAAATTCAAACTAAGGGGCTGTAATAGTTATAAAATGTATCTTATGTGTCTAAAGAACATTTGAATATTTGACCACACCCCTGAGGACTTCCCTTAAGTGCGTATACCAGTATACAGTTTTTTGCTTGAAAAAGAGATGACATATAATCATTCGGCTTTGTTTGTCCATAAAAAAAATATTCATCGCTTTTTCAACCTAGTACTCATCGCGTGGAGGTAACTGTATGTCGAGTTCCACCCCCACTCTCTTTCCATCCTCCCTTCCGTGTATACTCCTACATCTAGGTACTTACGAGTATTTACTTCTTACTAAAAAAATATTGTCCTTTGTTTTCAAACGATGGCAAACTGCTTCTAGCCTCTACCTTGACCCGAATGTAGCTATCTCTTGAGACGGTACCACATACTTTGCTAGATGCTAGATACTTTACACAGCGCTCGACTGCTTGGGTGTGACATGGAAATTTTACTGTTGATGGAAATATAAAGGACTTAGTTTGTATGGCGTGCACTAGGAGGCTCTGTCACATTGCAGTAACCCCAATCTATCAGCTCCGTATAATCTTTTGGGATTCGAAATTAATTTTTGGAACTCTAAATATTCTTAGTCTAGCTGGAGTTTGTCTTGCTTTTAAGATGAGCATGATTCCCAGTTCTATTATATGCACCCTTTTTATCTGAAATCATTGTTAAGGGAATGTTCTCTGGATGAGCGAAATAATCATTTACGGAAATCACTCGATTAATGATAGTTTTAATTTTATCCGGAAAGTCTCTTGATTTATTTACTATTTTGTACAAATGTACGAAACCATACTGACAACTGGGTTGTGTTTTTATTAGAAACCAGACTGTTTAACTCCTAGTAAAATAATCTACTATTTCGTCTAAACACGCATGCGTCGCGTCGCCCGCTAAAAATTCATTACATACAGCGTGAACAAACGTCATAAACTTTTGTGTATGACGTATGTATATGCTATTCTTATGAACTACAAATAATAGTTTCAATCAATTCCATTCATTTCAAGTACTTACTGAAAATAAAAAATTTCCACTGATGTAGGGGAAGTGGGAGTAAAGCGGTTTTTATCACTATTACAACAATTTCGCATCATTTGGCAACAGTGGTACTTTTTTTTACCGGAACGCGTATGTATAATTATATAGACAGGGCCGATCCTGGGTAGGCGGCCGCTCTGTGCGGTCTCATGTCCCAAATTTAACGACAAGGGGGTAATTTGGTTATCAGAAACATCTTTAGTTCCGGAACGCGTTCCTGTCCAAAAAGGAAGTACCAGAACGACGTTGCTAACGTCGTTTAGTGCATTCGTTTATTCAGGCATATACTTCATAATCAGTATTAACAGTAATTATAAGTCTTTCATCTATGATCAGTATATTTGCAGCCACCGTGGGGACAGCACGCACGTTGGTCCGTGAGTGGAAAGTTAGACAAAAAAGTTATGCGTTAAAATAACCGTTGACCTACCCAAAACGGACCCTATGACCGGTACTTGAAATTCGCAATTGATAGAATCGATTCATCTTTTGAAGGCTAAACAAGTATACCAGTTTTTGCTTTTCTAAGTAGAAGCGTTCTGGAGGTATTTAAAAAAACTATTTACAAGGTGCCATCTTCAAAGATCTCTAGCTCCCTTAGGAAGCATTTTCGGACTAGGTGAATTGGGTTAAATTGCATTAAAATTATCTGAGGAATCTCCGGTCTTCGTTTGTCAGGAGAGTTTCTGGACACCCTGTATAATAACTAAGATTATTATCTTCCGGGTTGAGCCGTGTTCGTCCTTCCTTCCTACGTTCTCTGCTTGACGTTTCGCTAACCATGCTGTTAGCTTCTTCAGAAGTTACTCTAAAGACTGATGTTGTTGTCTTCTGCTCCTCGTTATATACCTATGTTCCGTTACGGTTGGTTGATGTCGATCAGTGACGGGTGGTTGGTTTTCGATGGTTGGTTGATCTTCTGTTTGGTATCGACTAATTTTGTGGCGACATTTGTTTTCTTTGTTTTTGTGAAGAGTTAGTTTCCACGTGTTGCTTAATCGGTAACCATCTTCTCGATTGAAGTATTTTTATTTTTATAAAATATGTATTATTATATTATATTATATTTTTTAGTCCTTGATAAGAACTTTAGCTTCCTCGAAGTTGATGATGTGTTTTCCTTTTTCGTGTAGATGTTCTGCGATTGCTGATTTATCTACCGCTCTGGACTTGGCGTCTCGGTGATGTTCTTTTAATCTACATTTTATGTTGCGTCCGGTTTGACCAATGTAGACCTTTCCACATGAACAGTCAATTTGGTAGACCCCTTTTGTTGAGAGTTTCGGCAGGTTATCTTTATTAGAAGGTAGTAGTTGCTGGATTTTTCTAACCGTTCCAAACCTGACACCGATATTCTTCTTCTCCAATGATTTTCTTAATTTGTCAGTTACTCCAGCAATGAATGGCAAACGAGCGTAGGTGGTGACCTGTTCCTTCTCTTTTTCGGATTTCCTGCGACGTTGTGTGGACGTGTCGAAGTTCTTCTGCCTTGTAACCCTCGTCAGGAATCTTGTTAGCTCTATGCAATAAAGTTTTGATTAGAGACCGCTTCTGCTGTGGATGATGGTGTGATGTGGCATGGAGGTATCGGTCGGTGTGTGTCTTTTTACGATATACACTATGAGCCAACTTGTTGTTATCCCCTCGTTTCACTAGAACATCCAGGAAGGGAAGCTCCTTATTCTCTTCTGTCTCCATGGTAAACTTGATCTTTTCGTGCTGAGTGTTGAGGTGGTTAAGAAATACAGTAAGTGCTTCTTTCCCATGAGGCCATATGACAAAGGTATCGTCCACGTATCTGAACCAGCATTTCGGTTTCTGTTCGCTGGATTGAATGGCTTCTTGCTCGAATGCTTCCATAAAGATATTCGCAATAACCGGTGATAATGGTGATCCCATGGCTGCACCTGATTTTTGTTCGTAGAAATCTTCGTTCCATAGAAAGTAAGTTGTATTCAGACATATTCTTGCTAGCTCTGGTATGTCTTCTCTTAACCCATGGGTTGTGCACAGTTGTTTTATGATGTTATGTGTATCGTCGACTGGTACGTTAGTGAATAGCGATTCTACATCAAAACTAGATATCGTCATTAGTTATTTCCAGAGTCATCAGTAATTTGACGAAGTGTTCGGAGTTCTTCACAAAAGATTCAGTTCTTCCCACGTACGGTTGTAGAAACTTACCCACGTAACGGGTCAGTTCATAAGTTGGAGATCCACATGTGCTGACAATTGGCGCTAGGGGGTTACCAAATTTGTGAATTTTTGGTAATCCGTATAGTCTAGGTGGCCTGGTCCCGGAAGGTAGCAGTTGCCGATGTTGATCGGCTGGTATAGCTGAATGTTTGATTGCGGCTCTCGTTTGTTCTTCAATTTTGTTGGTTGGATCTCCTTTTAACTTGGTGTAAAGTAAACTTGGGAAAAAGGAAAACACATCATCAAGTTCAAGGAAACTAAAGTTCTATCAAAGACTAACAACTACTATTCAAGGATTATCAAAGAATCCCTAGAAATTATGAAAAATAAAAATAACTTCAATCGAGAAGATGGTTACCGATTAAGCAACACGTGGAAACTAACTCTTCACAAAAACAAATGTCACCACAAAATTAGTCAACACCAAACAGAAGATCAACCAACCACCTGTCACTGATCGACATCAACCAACCTTAACGGAACATAGGTATATAACGAGGAGCAGAAGACAACAACATCAGTCTTTAGAGTAACTTCTGAAGAAGCTAACAGCATGGTTAGCGAAACCTCAAGGAGAGAACGTAGGAAAGAAGGAGGAACACGGCTCATCCCGGAAGATAATAATCTTAGTGACATCAGCCGCGAAAGCTTACATTCATACACCCTGTATAATAATTGAACTAAAACTAATGATTTTAATTTCTTGGTGTACCAAATATGTTATGTTCTAAATATATACAAACATGTACAAATAATGCATATAGGTTTAAGTATGTCTATTCAATATACATAACATATTCAGTATATACGGTACTTAAAAAGGATGTACAAACAACATTGGTGTCACAGAAGGGGAAGGTTTCTCTTTGGAGTGCTTCTTTAAATGTACTGTTAAGTCATACGGTCCTCTACTGCAGTAATCACATAAATTGCATATAAATGGTTTTACTTAGTGAACTAATTTGTGAATTCTCAAGTTGCGTTTGGCGTTCGTTTTGAAATCACACGTATCACAACAAAATAGAACCTCACCCGAGTGTTTAAGCATGTGGATTTTCAAGCTCCCCGATCTAATACAACTGTAATCACATATATTGCATTTAAATGGTTTTTGTTTAGAATGAACAAATATGTGCCGTTTGAGATGATTCTTTCTATACGTTTTGTAATCACACTCATCACAACAAAATGAAGCCTCACCAGAGTGTTTAAGCATGTGGGTTTTGAAACTTGTCGATGCAATACAGCTATAATCACATAGAGTGCACTTAAATGGTTTTTCATTAGAGTGTACTAATTTGTGTCGTTTCAATATCGGTTGGGTGTGTGTTTTGAAGTCACACTTATCACAACAAAATGGAACCTCACCAGAATGTTTAACCATATGAGTTTTGAAGCTTCCCGATGTAATACAGCTATAATCACATATATTGCACTTCAATAGTTTTTCATTAGACTGACCAGAGTGTTTGAGCATGTGGATTTTGAGGCTGGCCGATTTACTACAGCTGTAATCACACATATTGCACTTCAATAGTTTTTCTTTAGAGTGACCAGAGTGTTTAAGCATGTGAATTTTGAAACTGCTCGATTTAGTACAGCTGTAATCACATGTATTGCATTTAAATGGTTTTTCTTTAGAGTGAACAAATATGTGCCTTTTCAAGTGGGCTTCTTGATACGTTTTATAATCACACTTATCACAATAAATTGGAACTTCACTAGAGTGTTTAAGCATGTGGATTTTCAAGTGTCCCGATCTAATACAACTATAATCACATATATTGCACTTAAATGGTTTTTCTTTAGAATGAACTAATTTGTGCCGTTTCAATATCTGTTGGTTGTGTGTTTTGAAATCACACTTATCACAACAAAGTGGAACCTTACCAGAGTGTTTAAGCATGTGGATTTTGAAGCTTCCCGATCTAATACACTTGTAATCACATATATTGCATTTAAATGGTTTTTCTTTAAAGTGAACTAATTTGTGCCGTTTCAGTATCTGTTGGGTGTGTGTATTGAAATCACACTTATCACAACAAAATGGAACCTCACGAGAGTGTTTAAGCATGTGGATTTTGAGGCTTCTCGATGCAATACAACTATAATCACATAAATTGCATTTAAAACGTTTGATAGTTTGTCTATTTAAGCACATTCTCACATGAAATTTAAAAGCATGTTTGGTGTCGGTCCGATAATCACAATCATTACATTCATAGAATCTTTTACCCTTTTCGATTGTAGAAAGATCCACAAGAGCACGCTCATCCAATTTATTGTGAATTTGAATGTGAGTCATCAAAGAAAAATTATCAAAAGTTGAGTAATCACAACGATTACATTTGAGGAGGTGGGCGAAAATGTGATCGGCTAAATTTTGTTTATCGTTAGTGCTATAATTACATTTGTAGCAGTAAAAAAAGTTTAAATCAATACTTTCTTCAACACACAAAACAATGTCAGTATTGAATTCTATAGGATCCGTTTTAACAATTACATCACTGTCTTCAAAGGGCAGCGAGGTGTAGGTGTTGAATACTACAGAATCGTCTACATCATTCTTAATTGAGTCATCGACAAATTCATTTTTAATGTAAGGAAGATTTAATTCTGTTTGCAAGTACATTTGATGTTTTTCATCGATCTCCACTTTGCATTTATTACATGCGAGTGGGTTTTCGGTGATGCTTAGTCCCTTCAATGAAACAAAATTGTGTAAATAACCCATTGTTATACGATACTTACTTCATCAGAAGGAAACTGCAATTTCAAGTTTAGTTTGGAATCATCGTTTACTTCCTTCTTAATCACTGTTAAACAAATTAGGCAAGAAGACTTTGTGACATCAGCCATGATTTGGTTTTATATTATCCCTTGATCAGCACAAGTTAAACAATACGTAAAACGAGAGACAACACACAACAACCACACTTTGGTGGAACCAGTGAAAGTTGTTAGGTGAAGTTAACGACTGGTGATGGAACCAGTAAGCGTTAACCTAAACGCGCTTAGGGAAAACGTATACAGGGAGTCCCAAATTTTAGTTTAGCGATTTTAACTCCTCACCCGATATTTTTACTAGAAAATGTTTGCTTGTTCTCGAAAAGCCTACAAATTAGCGTCATTAAATTTTTTGCTTGTTCAACACTGTAAAAGTAAGTTCAATTTTATTTATTGTTTTAATAGAAATGTATTCTTTTTATTACAAGATAGTCCCACATAGCATGTAAGACTCTGCAACAAGCTTGTCAGAGTCTTGTTTGTACCTGATTGCCAATGTTGTTGAAATATTGTACATGATTGGTTATATTAGTAACTGTCACACAAGGACAATGCAGTATTGGTGCGAGGGTGCAATGAAATTTTGCAACAGAGCACTCAAATAATACTGCAACTCGTATTCCGCTGGTTTTTCTATCAATTACTCATTCACCATTTTTCTCCTGTGTTAATGCGATTATTGTCTCGTTCGTTTTGTGATATCTTAAGCTGCGTCTTAAGTGACTTATAAGTTGAAGTATATACCGGCTGAATTATTTTAAAAATATAAAGTAAGTAAGAAATCCAGTAGATATATCAAGCAAAAGCAGTCCTTAATGTTTTCGTTCATTAGATTGAATCATGCTTAACATTATGCAAGAAGCAATTACCAATTACGGAACAAATTACTATTATAGAATGAATTTCTTTTGTTCGATTTAGTACCGTCCGTATGATACCGAACCTAACCTTACTTTGATAAAATTGGCTTGTTTGTTTGTACACACGTGCAAAGGTAAATTTAAATAGCCCGTATTTTAATTATTACGTAATCTAATTTTGGTTATACTAGTAGAACTTCTTATTTAGCTTCTCGGAAAACCTCTCAATTTATTCAGATTAATTGTGTTACTCTGTATTACCTACAATTGCTTTTTTTATTGCTTGAACAACTTTATAATTTACAGCAAGATTCCTGTAAGATTAAATCATCTTACAACAATAATTCCACAAGATTAAATCTTAAACAGCAAGGTTGTGGAACTTGTTAAATACAAAATTGCACGAGTTGGATAACAGAGGCATAGCAATCTTGCTAGAATCTTGCTTCAAGCTTGCAACTTTGTCAGATTCACATTGTTGCAAGATTACATTATTGCTACGACAAACTTCCTTCAGTCTTCCTGCAAGCTTTCATTGCTATCTGTGGTATTAATCAACCAAATTAAATTTATTTGTTCTTTAAAAAATCGATTCGTTTCCTTTACATAACTTTACATATAAAATAATAATTAATAAAATAAACATTAAAACATCAAAACTTCTCACTACTCTCTCTCTCTCTCTCTCTCTCTCTTTCAAATTTTTATAACTTATTCTAACTTTAACAGTTTTCTTTCTCTTCTCTTAATCTATCTGTCCTTCTACCACTGCCCCCAGTACAATCTATTTCTTTTTCCAAACTGATCGCAATCACAAATATGTTCTAGATACCTAAAAATCTCTCATTTGGTGTATTTCTATACTGCATTAAAGCTAAATATAGGTCTGAATTTATTTCCATTGTTTTGGTCAGTAGTTTTTTCAAACTTAAAAAATAATATGGAATTTTGGAAAACTATTAAAACGCTAAAACCAAAATATAATAGTGAAAACGAAATAAATATCAGCACATGGGAAGATTTTTATCAGACATTTTACAACTGTACAACATCCTCTATGCCTAGATTTTTAGACTGTCGTCACCCCTATTTACCCAGCAATATATCATTAAAAGAATTGCAATTATATATCACTTCTTCCAAAAGTCTTAAAGCACCAGGATTAGACGGACTGACTTCTATAAAAAACTTAACTCCACAATGGGAACATTTATCTTCAAAACATGTTTAATACAATTTTAAACAAAGAAAAAACGCCAACATCATCGTCAGAAGTTCAACTTTTTATATACCGTGTGTCTCTGGCAAGACGCAACATAGGCTTTTTACTACAGAAAAAGTTTGATTTGATCTACTATTGCTATAAAAATTTTGGATTGTTATATACCGTCAAACGGGGTAAAGTCGATCAAAAATGAAGGTTTTTTTAGCATAGCACCTAAACGATTTAATTTTTTAAATGGCATTGAAAATGAAGATACCTTAAATATTAAGCCATTTGATGAACCTATTATTATTTTTCTAAGTTTTCCCATTTAATTTTTATTTTTCGTTAAGGGTGATCGACTTTACCCCGATATCGGGGTAAAGTCGATCACCTATTTAATACCATAGAAAAATTGACTTTACCCTGCCAAAGGGCAAAGTCGATCAACAATCATTAAAAAAAGTCACCAAATCTTTTTTTTTTAATTTGGGTTAATAAAACCATCAAAAAGTAAAAAATGCTTCTTTATTTAGTCTTTTTACAGCCATAAGTTGCTATAACTAAAAAATATCACAAAACAACTAAAAATAATAGAAAAACATATTCTTTACGTAGCTATCTAGATCAGTTCTCTTACATAAATAAAATACAACAAATAAAATATAAAATTCTTAGCTGCACAAAAAAACACAACTATTTACTCCACAAGAACTTCTTCTTCTTCGCGCAGATGAAAGGTGTGCCTTCCACGCTTTTGTCCTTTTAAGTTGATTTTTCTTTTAATCTGCTCAAACATAATTATTGATAAGTCTGGAATTTGTGGATACACAAAAACACATCTTTATTTGACTCTCTTCTTGCGCATTGTATTAACAGTCAGTTCTTCGTTTGAGATAGTTTCAATCTTGGCAATAAAATGTCTGTCTCTTTTGTTGGTTTTAAATGTTACTAATACGTAGTCATTTACGATAAAAACTCGAGAATTTTGCTCTTCTGCCAAGCTTTCACTTAGGGTAGAGGGTTCTCCTATTTCGTATTCTTCTGTGAATGACTTCTCTGATTCCGCAACCTCTAAATCCGATTCTTTTTCTGACTCAATCTCACTTATATTTTTATTTTTATCTTGTCCAAGTCCTTCTTCTGATTCGCTATCATTTGCTCCTGGTCTATGTCCTTTCGTTTTGTTTTGTGCTGTAGTTGTGGATTCAGCTATTAACAGATCCGATGTCCCTATGCTCTTTCCTGCTGAAACCTTCAGTTTTTTTCCTCTTTTACATTCTTCGTTGGACCCGTCCGAAGTTGTTCAAGATGATCTACTATAGCATTTGTCCATGATGTTTCAAGTGTGTCGTCAACTGTTTTACGTGGAATTTTCTTTAGTACAGCATCCGGATTGAATGGAACGATGCCACATGCCTTGAACCCTGCAATAGAGTTGAGTTGAGATTTGAGACCAACAGACTCCACGGCCTCCTTAAGAAGCTTTGGAAATAAAGTTTTGGGAAGCACTCCTCTACTTCTTAACTTCCATGTTTCTAATACTTTTTCCATGCCGCCTTAAGAGGTCGGAAGTACGCAACATCCAAAGGTTGCAGAAGGTGTGTCGAGTTGGGTGGCAGCAGGACAAACCTAATATTATTGTTTTCGCATTCCTGTATTACACTCAAAGTGACGTGGCTACTTAAATTATCTCCAATTAGAACTTTATCTCCATCAAGTTTTTAAAATGCGGCAAAGCAATAGAATAGAACCAGTCTTCAAAGATGGTAGAATCAAACCATCCGCTGAGAGTGCGATTGTATCTGGCCCCTTCTATACCTCCTTCAGTCCATCCCACATACGAATGTTTGGCCTTATAGACAATGTATGGAGGAAGCATTGTACCGTCTCCTGCTATCGCAAACATGACCGTAGTGCTAGTTTTTGTACTATCTATGGCCCTATGTGCATGTTTGGTGCCCTTTTTAAGACAACTTTCACAGCTCCAGGGTCATCTACGAAATTTGTTTCGTCGTAATTAATAATGTGAGAAGCTGGAATATCCTTAACGACATCTTTTAAATTTATAAAATATTCTTCCACTAACTCGTAGCTTAACGCTGCTCTAACCCGTTTTGTATTTTCTGCAAGTTTTATGCTAAGGTTGGGATTTCGCCTCATGAAACCATTGAACCAGTCTGTTCCAGGTAAGTTCTCAACAAACCGTGGCTCTGTCACTCCACGCTTTGTTAGATATTGTTTAACAATATGTTTAATGTCGACGGGCTTTAAGGAAATCCCCAATCAGCGCAAAGTTGCAGGCCTTCAGCCAACATTTTTCTTCGTTCACATCTAGAGCGGACGGTCTACCATACTTAAGCTGATGTCGTCCGTGATAATGGTCATTGAGGGTCAAGTAAGGGACGGCAAATTGCTCAGCAGCAGCCCTCATTGACATTTTTTTGTTTTATTGCCGCCGCTGCCCTCTGAAGATATATTTCATCATAATTTTTTCCCTCGGGATCCAAACTTTTTGGTAGTGTCGGGGCATCTTAAAATAAATAAACAGAATTAATATAAACATAAAATGACTAACTCACTAAACAGGAATAAAAACTAAAGAGTAAAGCAAAGGTATTTCTAAAACTGAAAATGATCGAAATTACCCCTCAAAAATCGATTTTTTTCAAAAACTGCCAGTAGAGACTTGGAAAAATTATATTATAGTGATATTTTTGTTTATTTACATTCATAAATAACTATTATTTCCCGTATATTTACTAATTCCTTTCCATGGCGCAAGCTGTTAGCTGTGGAATCAATCGTTTTCGCATGTTTCAATTTTCAACGTTTTATAAACACGTCTTCCTACACGTACTTACCTTATGTATCACTAATTACTCCGCACTCAACCACGACTAAACTCTAACTGAACCCACGACGAGCTAATGAGCAACTGCTAAATAGGTTACAATGCAACCATTAAGTTTTACGCACTATTTTCGGGAGAGGGGTGTGCTTGATCGACTTTGCCCCGCATGATTGACTTGACCCCGTTTGACGGTACTCATTACTTTACGGCATTTTGTTGAAGAGAAAAGAGAGAGCAAGTGTAGAATGTCTAATCTTCCTTCAAATGTCAATATTATTCTTTAATTCTATTCAATGTTCAGTTGCATTCATATTTTAATATAGCTATTGAAGTAAGCATAATGAAATGAATTATTAGACATAATACTTGCACCTTGCAAGAATATGCAGGTATTCTAATGCTAAAAGTTTATTTTAAGTCAAGTGTTAGTATTATAGGAAGACAGTTATTTCGATTAGTATGCGTCGAGTAGTTTGTCTCTACCACAAGTTTCTACAGATAAACAGAAGTTGGTGTTCTAAGAACTTTATTTAGAATCAGCGAAAAAGTATAACCCAAAATTGGACGGTGTTATACATTTTTAGCTTCTTGATCGTAAACAATTATTTGATACTCACCGGATTAATGAAGGTTTTTAGAAGATGTCCGATTAAGGTGTTTACCTAATGTTATGAATAATGAGAGCCAAAAGGTTTGTGCTTCAAATAATATAATTTTGCTATTTCTCTTTTGATTTTCTATTTCAAGTTTTACTAGAATCCAGCAGTCAACAAACAAGATAAGAAGATTGTTATTTTAAAACCACCCAAGAACAATTGTAAGAAATGTTGTAATTTCAAATATGGTTTATTATTAAAGGTGATTGTCGTTTTAATTGCATCGTATTAAAAATTCTTTTCTATATAAATGTGTTAGTGGGCCTAAAAAGGACCGATTTGTTTGAGGATATACAGGAGTGAAAGCTAATAGGTATTACATGCGAAGTGCTTGGCTTATAGCATCTGTTCAAAATGCTGTCCATTTACTGCTAAACAGTGCCCCAATTGGTTATAGAAGTTTCGTTGCACATTGGCAATCATATTTGCTGGTATATTGAAGCAAACATCCACAATTTTTGTCTTTTAAAGACTCAATTGTGTCGTGGGATCTATCGGTGAAAACCTTCGAAAATATATGTCAATTCAAAGAAGTCGTTGCATAGTGATCTTGGTGGCCAAGTAACTTCCCCATCTCTTCCAATCCAGGTTCTAAGAAGTGCTTCATTTAAAAAGTTGTTTTATTTGATTCGTATTATGTGCTGGACACCCATCATGCTGATACCGCAAACTACATTGATATTGAACGAACATTCATCAGTGAAGTAAATATTCTTAACAAAATTCATATCATTATTGGATACCTCCATTAATGTTTTACAAAATTCTTGCCTTTTGTCAGCATCGGTTTATGCTTTTAAAATTTTATGAACTCGACACCTATTTACACCGTACAGTCGATACTTATCGAATACTTATATTAGGGTTAAGTCGCACAGCACCGAGTACACTCATAAAATTTAAAACTTGGACACCACAATTTCTGTAAACAAAAGTTTGCACATTGTGAAGCGGGCTTAAGGGTATCATTTACAATTCTAACAGCAGGTAGAATGAATCATTACACTAAGCACGTTTTAGAAAATAGGTAATTTACGTTGCTTACTTAATTTTTTTCTTTAAAGAATATATTTGAAGGTATCGCTAATTAAACACCATAGCTCGATTAATTATCGAATCAAAATTTTGTTTAGGAAATGTTTACAAAATAAAATTAGAAATAATTTTGATTTAAAAAACGTCTACAAGCAATAACTTTTAAATTAAATCAAAAACTAAACATGGTTATTTGGGTTGACTGATTATTACTTATTTTTAAATAAATCTAACCTACTAATTATTGTAAGTTATTAAAAAAAATCATTAAACTCTCTATTCATAATATTTAGTCCTTACAAAATGTATATTTTATGACGTTTCATTTTTTCTGTAGTTAATATAAAAAGTGAAAATAAAAACTAAGGCAATTCTTATTGTCAACGTATATATTTAGTTTTTGACAAGAATTTATTACATAATTATAATTAAGATACCAAGTTATAGTTTAAAATTAAATGAAAACTTTTTTTTAAATAAAGGTATTACTATATAAATAAATATAAGAAATCAATAATGGGTGTGACCTCCATTATTATTGATACATTGGAGGCGTCTGCTCATTGACGCTATCAAGGTATCAATATAATTAATATTAATCGTTTCCCATGCGGTATCAATGGCTGCAATTAGTGCATTACGGTTTACTGGTATAAAATTTGGCCCTTGTTGTCTTCGGATAACAGCAAGTATTCGAGCCGAAACATTTTCGATAATGTTAAAATCTGGGCTTTTTGCTGGCCAGGGTAACAGCTCCAAGTTATTTTCTCGTATCCAATTGCGCATTTTTTTCCAAAAGTAAACTAAAATTTTATTCTCAAAATAAGTACCTAGCTGCCTCAGTCATTTTATCCAAAATACAAACTACTAAAATCCTCAGAAGGGAATTCATAGTGTGGGCGATGTTCTGTTTCGGTTTTAGTAGGATTGGGAAGGTTTTAATAATCATGTCACTTGAAACAGTATCTTCATCTGCTTCAACTTTCACAAAATGTAATTTCTTTCCTAAAATTGTCTTTAAAAATTTTATTTTGCACATTCCTTCCACGATATCAATTATTTGCCCCACGTAACATCTCTTCATTTTCTTTTTCACATATTCCACTAAAATACAATCTTCTATTTTTAGATCGTCACTCTTAGATCTAATGTCTTCATTTAGATTCGCATTGTAATTATCATTTTCTTCATTTTCGTCACTTGTTTCATTAAAGGATTCTGGATCTGAATGGGAACTTGAAATTTCCATTTCGTCTACATCTGAGGTGCCACTACTACTTTCCCAGTCAAGTTTTTCTTGGTTATTTTCTTTGTTCCACTTGTAGATGGTGTATCAAAATCAGCACTAGATACACTTTTTCCCGGTTCTATTTGAAGTCGCTTGCGTCTTTTGATATTTTTCTGGAGAGTACTTCTTTCTCTAATCTCAGCTAAAACTTCTAAAACCGCTTGAGAAACATGATCCTTAACATTTTCAATAGCTGCTGCAGTTCCAATCAGTCTTTCTTTTGGTTTAACCGGATTCAGAGGAAATAAACCGGTTTTCCTAAATCCTGAGATTATATTATTACTTCCTCTATTTTCACTCTCTAATTTGTTTTGGAGTTTTTGTAGGAGTGCTGGAAATTCATATTTTGGAAGTGCAGTGAATCTAAGACCTGGCCTCTTTTTCCACGCGGTTAAGATTTCACGCCAATATTTTTTTAATGGTGCGTAAAATGCAACATCTAAGGGCTGCATTATGTGAGTTGCGTTAGGGGGTAAGCAAATAAATTTAATATTTAAACGTTCACACTCTTGAATCACTGCCTTTGAAAAATGAGAAGACAAATTATCTCCTATTAGTATCTTCTTTCCCGGTTTGTTACGAAAATAATTCACAACGATCGTCATAAACCAATTTTCAAAGCAAGTACCATCAAACCAACCGCTCTTTGAGCGATTGTAGCGGGCATTTTGAGGTCCTCCTTCCCTCCAAGTATCCCATAAATGTTCTGCTCGGTAAACCACGTACGGTGGGAACAAGGTCCCATCAGCAGCAGCAGCGTACATTACGCTAATGGATGTTTTGGTGCTATTTATTATTCGTTCGGGATATTTACTGCCTCGTCTACAAATGAACTTTTTGGAACCAGGATCGTCCGTTAAATTAGTCTCATCGTAATTAACAATGCAATCTGGACTAACATCTTCGATGGCTTTTTGATAATGCTCAAAAAACTGTCAATTTCAGGTTCACTGATAGTCGCACGTTTTAGAGAAATATTTGAGCAGAGACGGTTCGATAAAACTTGTTTGTGCCTCTTTAGAAAATTCTGAGCCCAATCTCGTCCCGGTAGGTTTTCTTTGAAGCAAGTAATTTTTCTTCCACATTTGTCTAAATATCGTTTGGCCAAAAATCTAAGGTCTAAAGTGTCACAGGGAAACCCCCATTCAGACAACGCTAGGATATGCTGAACGAAAACAGTTTCTTCATCATTAGTAAACATAGTGGGTCGCCCAGCATCTTTTGCGATTTATTTTCACCCCGTATTTTTCGGCCAATAGTGGACTCAGGAACTTTAAACCTCTCGAAGCCGCCTTATATGTTATGTTTTGCTCCTTTACAGCAATTATTGCATTATTCAGATCCACATCAGAATAGGACTTGTATGCAGTAAACTGCTTCCCTCTTCGTGCATTTGTGTACGTCCGTTTATATGTACGAACCATCTAGAACCAAAACAATTATGTAATACTTCATTTTATAGCCTAAAACTTAAGTATACACAATGTAGTTTTTAAAAAAATGCAGAAACCAAATAGCCCCCGATAAAAACCAAATAGCCCTCAATAAAAAAATGGCTGCCGTTTTGTAAGTTCTTACAAATAAAAAAAACGAATGGTGATACTTGACTCCAAAAGATCAATATTTTAAATTATTTAATAATTATCTATGACTTACTTACCGTTTATTCTGCACACACAGAAGTTTGAAGACAAAGACTTTGTATATTTTACATACACTATGTTCAGCACACACAAACACACTACAGCCCGTGAGTGACAAGCTCAGACTGGTACTAATGGTGAGATCACAGATTAATGATGTGGTGGGGTTAAGACAGATGCGAAACTCTGTGTCGGTCTGTTTGATGTTTCGGGATCGTTATTTCATGACCTCCAAACAAGACGCCATATTTTTGTTGGTGTTATTTTGCGGGAATTTTAAAATTGCCTATACACTGAATGTATGAACAAGTAAACTTCATGCTTGTTGATATCGGATTTTTATTGCTTTAACACTAACAATAAATAATTGGAAAATTGAAGTTGAATAAAACCGTTCGTGAAAACAAAAAAACCTATATTTTTAATTTTAATAAAAACATTTCTATTCCAAACTAATTTACGTCTACCAGTAAAATTTAAGAAAGCTCATAAAATACACAACTTTTAATTTACCTTTCAGGTTCTTTGGGCAGACCAAAAACACAAACAACTTTTGTTTAGTGTTTGATTTGCAAGGGGAACCATACACCAAGTTCCACCACGACCCTTACCAGACATTTTTACACCACAATCACAAAACACGTAGGGACGTTTTCAAACAGCAAACACTAATAAATACTACTAAACACTAATAAGTCATAAATACGAGACGAAATAGATAATAATTAATAAATTGAGGTACACCAACACAAATAAGGTTTAAAAAGTAAATATGGGTGTAGTACCGCACTGCACTAATAAACACTTCTAAATACTCATTATGTCCTAAACACGATAAAATTAGACAATAATAAATAAATATTGAAGCGTATAAATCGTTTGTTGTTTACAACACCAACAATAAAATGGAGAATTAACGCATGCGCAAAGAATCTCTACAACTCGAGTTTCGCATCTGTCTTAACCCCACCACATCATTAATCTGTGGTGAGATCGACTATTGACTTTGTCGCAAACCACTAGTCGCTCCTATTGGCTCACATTTTGTCCGGGAAATTTAAAAAGTTTGTCAGCAAAAAAACAAAAAACCCCGCCCAACCAAATATCCCCCCTCTACGGTATATGGAGATATCAAACATTGAATATGCACACGACAAAAACAATTATCGACCAATCTACGACGCGCATGTAAGTTAAAGATCTAAATAATAGTACATCATCTAAATACAACTTAATTTATAAAGAAATAAAAACTAGTTTTAGCACAGAGTACTATTTAAAAACAAAACTAAATCTAAACAAGTTTAGAACAATTGCCCAAATTAGGCAAGCCAGCAAAAAATATTTACATTCTGTCACAATTGAAATTGTGACTGTGGAAACGAACCGGAGACCATTACAGAGGATTGTCAATTAACGAAGTTTAAAGGAGGGTTTCCAAACATTCATAATTTAACGGATGAAGTAATATTATGGCTTACGAATCTGAAGGATATCTGAAGTTCAGCAATATTTTGTATTCTTGTCATGATTATCTGTTTTTCCATTATTTTGTTTTGCTATTTCTTTAACTTACTCTTTTTTTCGTCATTGTCTGCCGCTTAGACCGCTCCATTATATGTCGTCATGCAATGGCTGTGCTGTTATATTCTATGTTCTTATTTACATTCTATAATGTTTATACACACTTAATTAATATTATTACATGTAAATACTAGAGCGAGTAAGGGTTGACATGTTTAGGTTTTAGTGGTTTTCCTAAACCTTAAAGCAAATGCTTTGCCAAGACGAACCAATCCACTATCGCACACGGTTTCGTCACCACACTGTACAGGTTTATACTGATCCTCTGGGGCACCATACGTAACACTTACATCACAATACAATATTTAAAATGTACCATACGAATAAATAAACATTAAATACCAAATAAACGCCGAAGAAAACTGGTCAATTTGTAATTAACAAGAACCAGAAGATCTTCATCACCTCCTTCTCGTATATCCAATCTACGAACCTCTCAGAAATCACTACTTGAAGTAGTACAGCATAGCCACTTCCTACATTGTTATGCTGAGAGATCTAAACACTGAAAAAAATTAATGATCTACATTTTTATTTTTTAAATCTTTTAAAAATGCGTAGTTTCTTTAGGCACGATTAATTTTTTTCTTTATCCTTCTTTCTTAAAATTTAAGTTTTATTTTGTTATTTGTAGTTTGTAACTATTCACATGTAGTAATAAAGTATATATAAAAAAAACTCAACTTCTTGTTAAAGGATAACCATCCTGTATACAATAAATTATTATTATTATTAGTTTAATTATGTATAACGTAGTTGCCCAATACTAGTACCAAAAATGAACTTCACGCACTTGATACACAATATACTATTAGCAAGTATACTTAGTGGGTTATCAATCAAAATTGTCAACAAAAAAAATTTTCGGGACAACGTTTAACCATACAAATTTTATTGTAATGATTTGTTAACGATTATAAAATAATTTTGTCCACTAAATATGTTTATATTATAAAAAAACATTTAACATTAAATAGACATAAAAAATACACACTAACAAGTGCTAACATTATCAGCTGGTCTACGTAGAGAAAATTTGAACTGAACCTGTACTAAATATTAGCAACACATTTAGAATAAATTGATCGTTACACTGTAAACTAAAGAAAATTGTCAATGACCTTTATGTGCATTTTGTCGTCAATTCTTCCAACAAAAACAATCATTAGGTTTTCATCAGAGTACATTGCTATATATTCCACCAACAGAAAAACACCAAAAAACTGCACCAAAAACTTTACTCGGACACGTGTTTCAACAGCTAAGCTGTTATCATCAGCGATACCGATATCGGTCCGAGTAAAGTTTTGTGCAGTTTTTTGGTGTTTTTCTGTTGGTTAAATAGACGCTGCAGTTGGTGTTCCTTTCCTTTGAGCTATATATTCCATCAAACTTTTTTTTTTGTAGTTGCCATTGTCACAGATGTGGAAGGTTTCTCTTTGGAATGCTTCTTTAAATGTACTTTTAAGTCAGACGGTCTTTTACTGCAGTAATCACATAAATTGCACTTAAATGGTTTTACTTTACACTGAACTAATTTGTGAATTCTCAAGTTGATTTTGGCGTTCGTTTTGAAATCACACTTATCACAACAAAATGTAACCTCATCAGAGTGTTTAAGTAAGTGGATTTTTAAACTTCCTGATCTAACACAGCTGTAATCACATATATTGCATTTAAACGGTTTTTCTTTAGAATGAACAAACATGTGAGATTTTAAGTTTCGTTTGATGTGCGTTTTGAAATCACACTTATCACAACAAAATGGAACCTCACCAGAGTGTTTGAACATGTGGATTTTGAAATATTCCAATGTAATACAGCCATAATCACACACGTTGCACTTAAATGGTTTTTCTTTACAGTGAACTAATTTGTGCCGTTTCAATATCTGTTGGGTGTGTGTTTTGAAATCACACTTATCGCAACAAAATGGAACCTCACCAGAGTGTTTAATCATGTGGTTTTTAAATTTATGCGATGTAATACAGCTATAATCACATATATTGCACTTAAATGGTTTTTCTTTGGAGTGAACAAATATGTGCTTTTTCAAGGCGGCTTTTAGATACGTTTTGTAATCACACTTATCACAACAAAATGGAAGCTCATCAGAGTGTTTAAGTAAGTGGATTTTTAAGCTTCCCGATCTAACACAGCTGTAATCACATATATTGCACTTAAATGGTTTTTCGTCAGAGTGAACCAATTTATGCTGTTTCAATACATTTTGGGCGTGTGTTTTGAAATCACATTTATCACAACAGAATGGAACCTCACCAGAGTGTTTAAGCATATGGGTTTTCAAGTTTCCCGATTGAATACAACTATAATCACATATAATGCACTTAAATGGTTTTTCTTTAGAGTGAACTAATTTGTGCCGTTTCAATATCTGTTGGTTGTACGTTTTGAAATCACACTTATCACAACAAAGTTGATCCTCGCCAGAGTGTTTAAGCATGTGGGTTTTGAAGCCTCGTGATGCAATACAACTATAATCACATATATTGCATTTAAATGATTTTTCTTTAGAATGAACAAACATGTGAGATTTTAATTTTCGTTTGATGTTCGTTTTGAAATCACATTCATCACAACAAAATTGAACCTCACGAGAGTGTTTAAGCATGTGAATTTTAAACTTTACCCATGTAATACAGCTATAATCACATAAATTGCATTTAAAAAGTTTGACTGTTTGTCCATTTAAGCACATCCTCACGTGAAATTTTAAAGCAGGTTTGCTGTTGGTCCGATAACCACAATCGTTACATTCATAGAATTTTTTACCCTTTTTGATTATAGAAAGCTTTACAACAGCACGCTCGTCCAATTCATTGTGAATTTGAAAATGAGTCATCAACAAAAAATGATCAAAAGTTGAGTAATTGCACTGATTACATTTCAGGATGTGGGTAAAAATGTGATCGGCTAAATTTTGTTTATCGTTGGTGCTATAATTACATTTGTAGCAGTAAAAAAGGTTTAAATCAATACTTTCTTCAACGCACAAAACAATGTCGGTGTTGAATACTACAGAATCATCTTTAACATTGACATCGGTCTGAATCAAATCATCCACAACTTCGTTTTTAATGAAAGGCAGATTCAATTCGGTTTGCAAGTAGATTTGATGTTTTTCGTCGATCTCCACTTTGCATTTGTTACATGCGAGTGGGTTTTCGGTGATGCTTAGTGCCTTCAATGAATCAAAATTGTGTAAAAATCCAATATCATATGATACTTACTTCATCAGACGGAAACTCAAATTTCAAGTTTAGTTCGGAATCATCGTTTACTTCCTTTTTAATCACTGCTAAACAAATTTTGCAAGAAGACATTAAGACATCAGCCATGATTTGGTTTGATATACTTCCTTGATCAGCGCAAGTTACACATACCACATCCTATTCTGTGCACATACTTAGAACAACAGAGCTAACACAAAACAACCACACTCGGTTGAACACAGCGGATGTAGTTACGTGAAGTTAGCGATTGTTGGTGATGGTATCATAAGCGTTAACTACGTATACAGGAGGTCCCAAATTTTAGTTTACCAACTTCAACTCCTCAACCGGTATATTTACGAGAAGCAATAGTTGTTTGTCCTGGATAACCCTACAAAATAGCTTCATTAAATTAATATATCTATTTTATTACAATAGTATCAATCAGCGGCGTAACTAGGTGGATGCAAAGGATGCGAAAAACTTTAGTTTGATTACAGCGTAACTATATCTGAATTTATTTCTTCAAATTTCCTTACTTGTATATACAGGGTGTTTCTGAAAGGTGTGTACATGGCTTTACCAGAGGTTCTCTGGTTCAAAATAGACTGTTTGACTCCAATTTACCTATAACCAAAAGTGTACCAGAGGGCGTCAAACTTTCGAAATATATATTGTATATTTTAAGAATAACTCGAGAACGGTTTGACGGATTTTGTTCCGCTTTCGTATGCTGGTTGTCTGCTTCCGAAGACGTTTTTCTGTGTAATGTGGACAAATTTCTAATGCCAGGAAAACTTTTCACTGAAAAATAAAAGTCTTAGAATTGTCTGAAACGTGCAAAAATGCAAATTTAAAAATTTTTTCGAAAATTATTTTTAAAAAATTCAGTTTTTGAGAGCGACAAAATGTTATTGAATATTTATGATCAGTAGACCAAGGGCTATCACTGGTAAAAATTTGAAGCAATTCCGAGCACTTTACCTAAAGTACAATTATAGGAAGAAATGTTTTGACTTGCCTTTTAAACTAAACATAAGTAAGTTTATTGTTTTTACTGCAATTAAATTATGATCAGTGGCGACCTTTCTATTGATTGGTTGCGAATCCATTTTAAATAATTACCGCGTTAAAATTGACTACAAAAACGGGTTTTAAAATTCGACTTTGGAAATAGAATAAAATTTTTGAAAAATTCGCGATTAATCACAAATTCATTATTAGCCAATATCGTCTTTAAAATATATTATTTACGATAAGACTGAAAATGAAATAAGCTTTAGTTATAAAACGCTTATTGTATTGTATTGCACAGACAAATTATTATATATCTTATCGGCAACAATGTTCGGTACGCTAATTTTAAACTGCATAGACATTGCAGTTCTTGTTTCGAACTGTAGGCGGTCTTAAAAAGCTTCTGTCTCTTTCTTTAGCGTACCACAAGGACGTTTTAGTTCAAAATTATAACGTACCACGCATAGGCAACACACTATAGAAAGTCATTTTTTAACGTATTAAGTTGCCTCTTGTAGGACTATCTGGGCTTTATCGAAACGTAATTCTACCAAAACTTTTATTACAAACTATAACTACACAAAACTTACAAAATGGCTTCAAAACATGAAAACTTCTTAATAATGCTTAATAAAACGTAAATGGAATAAGAAGAGCGGGAAGCTCTACCAGGGCGCTTATATTAGTGGCTTTTGTCAGGATTGCCAACCTATTATATACACGGTATATTGCAATATTTACAATTGTACAGGGTAGTCAATCTCATTTGACTATACTCTCTTCCCATATTATATTCTCTTTGCTGATACCATTGATTATAAAATTCGCTGATACCTTCTCCAACAGTTAACTGTCGCTAACTTCACGTAACTACTTTCGCTGTGTTCTACCGATTGTGGTTGTTTTGTGTTAGCTCAGGCACAGAAAAATAATCTATATTTTTCTGTGGCTCAGGTGTTCTACGTATTGTGTAACTTGCGCTGATCAAGGGAGTATATCAAACCAAATCATGGCTGATGCCACAATGTCTTCTTGCAAAATTTGTTTAACAGTGATTAAGAAGGAAGTAAACGATGATTCCGAACTAAACTTGAAGTTTTAGTTTCCGTCTGATGAAGTAAGTATCATATGATATTGAATTATTTACACAATTTTGATTTATTTTAGGCACTGAGCATCACTGAAAACCCAGTCGCATGTAACAAATGCAAAGAGGAGATCGACGATAAACATCAAATCTACTTGCAAACCGAATTGAATCTGCCTTTCATTAAAAACGAAGTGGATGATTCGATTAAGAATGATGTACAAATGTACATGTTAAAGACGATTCTATAGTATTCAACACCGACATTGTTTTGTGCGTTGAAGAAAGTATTGATTTAAACCCTTTTACTGCTACAAATGTAATTAGAGCACTAACGATAAACAAAATTTAGCTGATCACATTTCCTCCCATCTCTTCAAATGTAATCAGTGCGATTATTCAACTTTTGATCATTTTTCATTAATGACTCACATTCAAATACACAATAAATTGGACGAGCGTGTTGTTGTAAAGCTTTCTATAATCAAAAAGGGTAAAAAACTCTATGAATGTAACGATTGTGGTTATCGGACCAACAGCAAACTTGGTTTGAAATTTCATGTGAGGATGTGCTTAACTGGACAAACCGTCAAACCTTTTAAATGCAATTTATGTGATTACAGCTGTTTTACATGGGGAAAGTTTAAAGTTCACGTGCTTAGACACTCTCGTGAGGTTCCATTTTGTTGTGATAAATATGATTTCAAAACACACACCCAACAGATATTGAAACGGCACAAATTAGTTCACTGTAATGAAAAACCATTTAAGTGCACTGTATGTGATTATAGCTGTATTGCATCGGAAAGTTTGAAAAATCTGTTGGAAATTATATTAGGTTACACCACTGCCTTAAAGTAGTTATTTTAGTATTTTTTTACATATATGTTGGTACTAAAGAGGTAATGTGCAATTCATTACGAAGTTGTATAGTATCTAAGAATAAATTCATTTCTGTGAGAATTAAATGTACGATTAAATAATAAACCCGAACAGGTCATGGGCCCAGTTATAAGTTAACTGAGAAACAAGTACATTTTTTCGGTTATTGCATTTGTTGTAATAAAACGAAATTGCATTAGTTGCAAAATAAAAAAAATGGCGGGTAATAGTGAAACATCCTCGCTTGAAAAACTAAAAGGCAGTGAAAACTACCATACTTGGAAGTTTGCTATGAAAAGTCTACTCGAATACCACGATTTAGACAAATGCGTCATTACGCCGTGTAAAGAAGAAGATGAGTCGAAATTAAAGAAAGCCAAAGCCAGATTAGTATTATCTATCAATGAATCGTTGTACGTGCATATTCAATCTCTGGGAACTGCCTCGGAAATTTGGCGAGCACTGGAAAAACTGTATGATGACCGTGGTTTGTCAAGACAAATAAGTTTATTGCGTAAGTTGTTGGGAATAAAATTGGAAAATTCTGAATCAATGGCGAATTATGTCAATGAAATCACTGATATCGCAAACAAACTCAAAGGCATCGGTTTTTCGATAAGTGACGAAATGATTGGCGCAATTCTTCTTGCGGGCCTTACAGAGGATTTTAAACCATTAATTATGGGTTTAGAAAGTAGCGGTATTGTGATTACCTCGGATGCTGTCAAGTCAAAACTATTAGAAGGTGATTATGGTAAAACTTCATCAAAAGGTGTTTTTTATACAACAAATAAGAAGAGCAATAAGCCTAAGAAAAACATTAAGTGTTACAAATGCGGTCTAAAAAATCATCTTAGTGTAGACTGTACCAGAAACAAGAAGAAAGATTCATGGGACAAAACTAAATCTACTGGCAATGATAAAAACGCATTGTTTCGTGCAGTGTGTTTATCTAGTAATCACGAAAATTTATCAAATTGTTGGTATTTAGATAGCGGAGCATCACACCACATAACTCCTAAGTTAAATTGGTTGCATAATCAACGAAAAGCACCAATTAATTGTATAACAATTGCAAATGGAGATGTTCTACGTGTAACAAATACAGGTGATTGTGATTTACTAATTAATGACTTTAATATAACAGTTAGAGACGTGATGCATGTCCCAGAATCAGACATAAATTTGTTGTCGGTTTCGAAAATTGCAAGCAATGGTAATACGATTGTGTTTAAAAATGATGACTGTAAAGTGTATACATGTGAAAATGAACTGATTGCTGAAACAAAGATGGCAAACGGTGTGTACAAATTTAATAGCGAAAAGTTAAATCCATGTTTGCTAGTAAAAAACCTGATATTATGACATGGCATAGACGATTAGGACACATAAACTGCAGCGATTTAAATAAAATGAAAGATGGTGTCGTTGAAGGTGTTGAATATAATGAAAAGGTGAACAGCCTTGATTTTTGCAAGGTGTGCATTGAAGCAAAACAGAGTAGGGCTCCATTTCCAACTTCTAATACAAGATCGGAGAATTTACTAGATTTAATTCATTCGGATGTATGTGGTCCGATGGAGAATATGTCGATGGGAGGTGCGAAGTATTTTATCACCTTTATTGATGATTATTCCCGAAAGGTATTTGTTTATTTTTTGAAATCTAAGCATGATGTACTTGATACGTTCAAGGAATTCAAATGCATGGTTGAAAAACAATTAGAAAGACACATTAAAATTATCCGAACAGACAATGGCACGGAATACTGTGGAAATGAATTCGAAAATTATTGCAAAAGAAATGGAATAATTCATCAGACTTCAAACGTATACACACCACAACAAAATGGGTCAGCGGAACGTGCAAATCGCACATTGCAAGAAAGGGCAAAATGTATGATTTTTGATGCGAGTTTGGAAAAATCGTATTGGGCAGAAGCTGTCAACACCGCCGCTTTCTTAATGAACCGCTCAGTAAGCTCAACATTGGGTAATAAAACTCCAGAAGAAATTTGGATTGGTAAAAAACCAAATTTACAACATTTGCGTATTTTTGGATCATCGGTAATGGTACATATACCGAAACAAAACGGTCAAAATGGGATAAAAATCCAAGCAAATGATTTTCGTAGGATACAGTGAAACAACGAAGGGTTATCGTTGTGTAGATCCGATTACCAAAAATTAGAAATAAGCCGCGACGTAATTTTTGATGAACTCGAATCGAAAATGGTATGTATTAATGATACAGAACTTGAAGACCAAGCTGTTTTAGTAGAAAATTTGCTGACTTCTGAAGAGGTGATTGAAATGGAAGAGGAATTGGTTAATGAAACCCAAGGTGCTCCTCAGCCTCCGGACGTTGAAACGGAAAGTGTTCTAAGGCGTTCCTCAAGAAATCCAAAACCTTTGCGATTAGATGACTACGTTTATAACTCGGGTGAGCTAGATTTAAACACTTCAGAAGAAACTGCAAATTTTGTAAGCAATCCTGAAGCTGTGATTCCTGATAATGATCCTATAACATACAAAGAGGCTATGGAAGGTTCAAATCATTATTTGTGGAACGAAGCAATAAGGAAAGAAATAGAATCCTTAAAAAGGAATGATACGTGGACCTTAGTGGATCTACCTGAAGGCAAAAAGTGCATTAAGAACAAATGGGTTTTTAAAACAAAAAGGAACGAAAATGGTCAAATTACATGTCACAAGGCAAGGTTAGTTGCCAAAGGGTGTTCACAAAAATATGGTATCGACTACACAGAAACTTATTCACCAGTCGTGAGATATACCACAATTCGTTTCTTAATGGCACTTGCAGCTCAAAAAGGTTTAAACGTGGATCAAATGGATGCTATTACAGCGTTTCTACAAGGTGAATTAAATGAAGAAATATACATGGATCAACCCCAAGGTGCAAATGACAACAGTGGGAGAATCTGCAAGTTAAATAAAGCGATATATGGCTTAAAACAAAGTGGCCGGGTTTGGAATGAATGTTTAGACAAAATGTTAAAAAATTTGGACTAAAAAATCTGAAATGGACCCTTGCGTGTATTTTAATAATAATTGTGATTTAATCGTGGCAATTTATGTTGACGACATAATTATTTTATGGAAAAACAAAATCGTTCGCGATAATCTAAAAAGGCTTTATGTGACGAGTTTTTTATGAAAGACTTAGGTAAAGCACAAAATATTATTGGTGTAAATATAACGTACGGAGACGGAAGTATAACATTAGACCAAACAAAATACATTAATGAAATTTTGTCAAAATTCAATATGCAAGACGCTAAGATCGTAAAGACGCCAAGTGATCCGAACCAGAAATTAACCCTTGATATGTGCAAGAGTAAAAATATTACAGGTTCAGTCCCTTATCAAGAAGCAGTAGGTTGCTTACTGTTTTTAGTTCAAGCGACAAGGCCTGATATTGCTTTTGCGGTAAACGATGTAAGCCGTTTTAATAATAAACATACTGAAGCACATTGGAATGCAGTCAAACGGATTTTCAAGTATCTCAAAGGAACCAAGGACTTAAAACTTCGTTTCATGGGAAATGAACCACCCAAGGATACACTGATGCTGATTTTGCTTCAGATATTGACAAGAGACGATCGTGTACTGGCTACGTATTTACGTTAGCGGGTGGCGCTATTTCTTGGGCCTCGAAGCGTCAACCGACCGTCGCCTTATCGTCTGCTGAAGCCGAATACATGGCTTTATCTGCAGCAACTCAAGAAGCCCTATGGTTAACACAGTTTATGGATGAAATTCAGCCAATTAAAGAGCGAATCCCAATCAAAATTGTGTGCGATAATCAATCTGCGATTGCACTCGCAAATTGTGACGGATATCGAGCAAGGTCAAAACACATCGACGTACGTCATCATTTCGTCAGGCAACATGTGGAAAATGGTTCCATTAGAGTTGAGTATACACCGACTGAAGAAATGGTTGCGGATGCGTTGACGAAGGCAGTGCCTAGTAACAAACATCGTTTTTGTTACAACAACATGGGTATAATGTAACAAAGCTTCTAGAGAATCTTTGTTAAGTGGGAGTGTTGGAAATTATATTAGGTTACGCCACTGCCTTAAAGTAGTTATTTTAGTATTTTTTTACATATATGTTGGTACTAAAGAGGTAATGTGCAATTCATTACGAAGTTGTATAGTATCTAAGAATAAATTCATTTCTGTGAGAATTAAATGTACGATTAAATAATAAACCCGAACAAAATCACATGTCTAAACACTCTGGTGAGGTTCCATTTTGTTGTGATGAGTGTGAGTACAAAACGTATAAAAAAGAAAACAAAAGACACAAATTTGTTCATTCTAAAGAAAAACCATTTAAGTGCCAAATATGTGATTATAGCTGTATTGAATCAAAAGACTCAAAATCCACATGCTTAAACACACTGGGGAGGTTCCATTTTATTGTGATAAGTGTCATTACAAAACGTATGAAAAAGGCCATTTGAAAAGGCACAAATTTGTTCATTTTAATGAAAAACTATTTAAGTGCAAAATACGTGATTTTAACTGTATTGCATCAGCAAACTTAAAAACCCACACACTTAAACACGCTGGTGAGGTTCCATCTCGCGTTCCATTTTGTTGTGATAAGTGTGATTACAAAACGTATCGGAAAGACCACTTGCAGAAACACATATTTGTTCACTCTAAGGAGAAACCATTGAAGTGCAATATATGTGATTATAGCTGTATTTCATCAGGAAGTTTCAAAACCCACATGCTTAAACATTCTGGTGAGGATCCATTTTGTTGTGATAAGTGTGATTTCAAAACGTACATCAAAAGAAACTTGAAATCTCACATATTTGTTCACCTTAAAGAAAACCATTGAAGTGCAAATATGTGACTATAGTTGTATTGCATCGGGAAGCTTAAAAATCCACATGCTTAAACACTCTGGTGAGGTTCCATTTTGTTGTGATAAGTGTGATTTTAAAACACACACCGAACGTATATTGAAACAGCACAAATTAGTTCACTGTAAAGAAAAACCATTTAAGTGCAACGTATGTGATTATAGCTGTATTACATCGGAAAATTTCAAAATCCACATGTTTAAACACTCTGGTGAGGTTCCATTTTGTTGTGATAAATGTGATTTCAAAACGAATACCAAACGAAACTTGAAATCTCACATGTTTGTTCATTCTAAAGAAAAACCATTTAAATGCAATATATGTGATTATAGTTGTATTGCATCAGGAAGTTTCAAAACCCACATGCTTAAACACTCTGGTGAGGATCCATTTTGTTGTGATAAGTGTGATTTCAAAACGTACATCAAAAGAAACTTGAAATCTCACATATTTGTTCACCTAAAGAAAAACCATTGAAGTGCAATATATGTGATTATAGTTGTATTGCATCAGGAAGCTTAAAATCCACATGCTTAAACACTCTGGTGAGGTTCCATTTGTTGTGATATGTGATTTTAAAACACACACCAAACGTATATTGAAACAGACAAATTAGTTCACTGTAAAGAAAAACCATTTAAGTGCAACGTATGTGATTATAGCTGTATTACATCGGAAAATTTCAAAATCCACATGTTTAAACACTCTGGTGAGGTTCCATTTTGTTGTGATAAATGTGATTTCAAAACGAATACCAAACGAAACTTGAAATCTCACATGTTTGTTCATTCTAAAAAGAAAAACCATTTAAATGCAATATATGTGATTATAGTTGTATTGCATCAGGAAGTTTCAAAACCCACATGCTTAAACACTCTGGTGAGGATCCATTTTGTTGTGATAAGTGTGATTTCAAAACGTACATCAAAAGAAACTTGAAATCTCACATATTTGTTCACCTTAAAAGAAAAACCATTGAAGTGCAATATATGTGATTATAGTTGTATTGTATCAGGAAGCTTAAAATCCACATGCTTAAACACTCTGGTGAGTTTCCATTTTGTTGTGATACGTGTGATTTCAAAACGAACGCTAAAAGCTACTTGAGAATTCACAAGTTAGTTCACTCTAAAATAAAACCATTTAAGTGCAATTTATGTGATTACTGCAGTAGAAGACCGTATGAGTTAAAAGTACATTTAAAGAAGCATTCCAAAGAGAAACCAAAGGGTAACTACAAAAAAAAAGTTTGATGGAATATATAGCAATTTACTTTGATGAAAAACCTAATCATAGTTTTTGTTGGAAGTATATAGTGTTAAAAATAAATGGTGCTATAAATTAAAAGTTATAGTTGAAAAGGACGCTTTGTTAAATTAAGACGTTTTATAAATATTTTTAGATTAACGTACCGACCCTCGATGTATTATTGACCGAGATTCTCTAGTTCAGTTTCGTCATCATAAGCTGATTTATTTGAAGTAAATCAATACTCGGAACGAAATAGTAATTAGTTGTGCTTTGGTGTGAAAAAGCATTTTGTTTGATTCACCCGCTCCCTGTCTCACGATGCTGTAGCAGTTAGTTGTGAGTGTATGCTGGCACGGTGAGATTGGATAAAAAGGGCCGCTGTAGATTATTTACAAAAAATTTATAACATTGATTTCTTAAAGCCGCTTTACACGGTGAAAGTCAGTGCAACTTTTTCGTGCAATTTTTGTTATGCGCATGCTCACGTGCAAGTTTTTGTATTGCACTTGCAAGTTTTCTTGCATCAAATGAATTAGAACGCGATGTAATTTTTCTTGCATTGCACTTGCAATTTTAGTAACTTTTTAGTTATATTTGATGTTGCCAACTTTTAAAAATTATGTTTGCTTGAAAATGAACTCTGCAAAAAACCAGCAAGAGCTAGCTTTAATTCTTGTAAGTGCAAAAATAATAGTAGATTTGAAATAGAAAAGAAAAAAAACGCTGGTGGGGAAAGCGTTGATTGCAACAAAATGCTGGTAATATAGGAAACTTAAATTAAACGAACTAATTAAGTATATGCGTTGATTGGTGTTTTTAATCCAATTGAAGAAGAGTTTAAATTTAAAAAAATACTCATGCGATGCTCTATTCTGCCTAAGCATAAGTTAATAATTACTTTAAAATTTGCCAAATACCACTTTACAAAACTCCTAGTTTGTGCTCTTATTAAATAAACGAACAATTCAGCTGATGTGATAAATGTATTTTTTATGTGGTTGGTGACACTGTCTAGCGAAAAGTTTCCTTTGAAATCTTTCATTGTGTAAAACAGCGTAAAATTTTTCTTGCACCTGTAAGATTTCTTGCATTGCAACCACTACATTTTATCGTGTAAAGTCCCTTTACTCACTCTGGTGATATTCCATTTTGTTGTGAAAAGTGTGATTACAAAACGTATCGAAACTTAAAAAGCACATATTTGTTCATCTTAAGGAAAAACTTAAAATGCCATATGCTTAAACACTCTGGCGAGGTTCCATTTTGTTGTGATACGTGTGATTTCAAAACAAACTCCAAGGACAACTTGAATAGTCACAAATTAGTTCACTCTAAAAAATAATCATTTAAGTGCAACTTCTCTGATTATAGTAGCTTCAAAACCACATGCTTCAACACTCTGGTGAAGTTCCATTTTGTTGTGATAAACGGCTGTAGAAAAATATTTAAATGTTTCCTTTACCAAAAACCAAAAAAAAATTGTTATATTTATTGCAAACATTCCTCTTAGAAACAATAAGTTTTGAGACACCTAGTGTCGACTCGTGTTAACGATCACGTACGTAAATGCATTCGCATTAAGCAACCTTGTCCACAAATATTTGATTCGAGATTTTAATTTTTGCTAACATTTATGTTGGCTATAATTATCGAAGGATCGACTTAGTAACTGCTTTTACATATCTGTCAACAAAGTTGCTTAATTCCTCTTAGGATGTGTTACTATATTAAAGGATCAGTTTTTAGGGGTCAAATCTAACCCTCGTGCAGCATAAGTTTGAAACTTATAGAGTTTTCTCTATACTTAACATTATTTAAGGATTATCGTAATATAAAATAACGGGATTTGTCACTAATTACAAATATCTTTGTCAAAACAAATTTGCTGATAATTGCAGCATATAGCAAAAAATTTTGCTGAATATGAGGTGATCGTATATCCTTTATTTTATTGCTTGGTTTTTCATTTTCTGTAAAATTCAACCCCGTTTTTTAAGATTAATGTAATTAGTCAATTAAGTGGCGACCTCTGCATTATGGCAACCGATTGGCAACAGTTTTTTCGCGAACTACAAGAGGTTAAATAAACCATGTGAATGTCGTTTTCTTGTTAGAATTTCGTCAAAATTGGGAAATATATATTTAGAACCACGACCGAAAGTATTCGTTATTAAAGTTATATTAAGAACGTTCATATAAGGGCCTCGAAAATCTGCTTGCCTATAGTCTGCAGATACATAGCTACGCCACTGTACACACGGATCACCATTAATCTTGATAAATCCTGCAGACGTCTTTCCTCCTTGCAGAGGATCGGTTTCAAGCATATTTTTCTTACAAAAACATTTTTTTTAATGGGAATTCATTAATTATTTAAAAAGTTTAAACATTTCGTTTAAATAAGTAGTAATTGCACTGCTAAATTCCAGTTTATCTGTGTTCGGTTACCAGCGTGAAGGTCATACCCGTGCGTATCTGTAATAAGGATTAACTCCTTTTCCGGGAGCTTTAATGAGTGAGTTAGTTATACTCAGGGACCAGAAGTTGGATGTTTTCAAGACAATGTGTTACAGTGAAAACAAAAAAAATGAGCAATTACTGAATTTAGATTTAGACTAAATTAAATTGTAAGAAAAATTATAGAAAAAGAGAGACAATTCGGTATACAAATATACCCGGTGGTTCAATTTGTCGGAGAGCGTCATAGGTTATTGAGAGAAGATTTTATATACGAAAATTGTCTTAATTTAGTAGTTCCTGTTAATTGCACGGAATAATGATGAGCGCCACTGGTTCATCAATTACGTGATCTCTGATAGCGCGAACCAGAAAGCCAACAGGAAACACTAAATCTAACAGTAATTAAACCAATTCAACGTGACGTTTGATATAAATATATTTCCAAACAGATATAATTTAATCGGGTACTTTATCGCAGCTTCGTCGGCGTAAAACAAACGTCCAACAAAAAAACGTACGCTAAGGTCACGATAAAAGAGTTGACTATTTTACGAAAGAAATAACTAACAGAGGTACCTGGGGTGTGTATGAAAGCTCTAAAATGGTTCAACGAACCGGCAACCACGAACGGAAATGTAAAATGGCGCAGTTATATTGGCACCCTAAAGAAACCAAGACAACATAAATGTTTTCGTGGATCACGCAAATAAGTTCCGTAACAAATTGGACACGATAGCAGTAATGAATACAGTTTTTAGATTGAACTTTGTTATAGATGTCTGGAGACGCTGTTAGAAGACAACGTATTTCGAGGAGCCGCTAGGAACCAAAATACGTACGCATATGTGGAGCTAGTACTGGAGACGAATGTGGAAATCATGGGGTGATTTATAGCAAAGAAGGTCGCTGAACACATCATTCACTTAATGACCTGATCAAAAGAGCTTTATCTTCGATTGAAATCCATTCTGTCTGGAGCCTGCCCAGACTGAAACCATTATATGTCGAAATCATATCTCCACGTCTATGGACGTTTATCGGAGATCCATAAGATATCGATTGGATATTGGATGTCTTATGGATGTCCATTATATAAATAATTTTAGATTTATTTTTTCCGTTAATGAAAGAAATACTAAACCAGTAAACCACAATTTCTCATACAAATCAGTAATACTTTTCATGCGTTTTCTAAATAAAGACCATTCAACTACTATATTTTGATTTTTTCGCGAATTTATGCGGAATATACTGAATTCAATAACCGAAGCCTTTCGCAAATCGTTTAGGTGGAATTTTACTTTCGATTTTATCGAGTTTTTTTTTTGAGGTTATGTATATGGCTTGTTTGTGTGTGGTGTTTATCTTGTGATTGTTATACTTGTTTAAATAGTTTATTGATTCTAGTGCTTTATTTAATCCATACAATTCATTTGTTGATAACCGGAATGTAACAGATGCACCTTTTGTGCTTGTGAAAGTTGCTGATTTTGCTTCATAGTTATCTAATTTTCTAAATTAGATTTATTAAAGTAATTTAAATTGTAGTCATGTCTAAAATTTCTAGAAAAACGTATAGACCTGCGAAAATTGCCTCCGATTCATCTATAAATACCCAGTAGTAGTTCGGTTTAAAAATTCGGAAACAACTACTGGAGAATATCCACAAAATACTAATAATTCAATGTTAATAGAGTAAAAAGAAACGTTGTAGAGAATTAAAATATGAACAAAATGAACATAAGACATATGACTCGATCGGATTTTTATTTTCCGAGAAAAATTTTTTTAAGTTGATTAAACCGTCATTTTTTTCCGGGACATAATAGGAGTTAATAAGTACTTCATTTATGCAAAAAAGTGGAGCTGTCGGATTGGTGTTTGCAACTTGAATTTCTTCTTGCCGGCTGGGCCGGCGGAGAATCGCGTGTCTGTGCTCATTTTGTTCGTATTTTAATTCTCTACAACGTTTCTTTTTACTCCATTAACATTGGTTTATTAGTATTTAGTCAAGAATGAAAAAACTAAAAAAATCTTTCTTTCATTTCCGGTGCTGTTTTTGTTATCAAGCTCGTGAGTTTACTGGTAAAATTGGTCGAACGATAAAGTCGGTGAACGGACAACCAAGATCATCTGTTTTTTATTCAAAAATAAGTTTGGCGATTCAGATTGGAAATGCAGCCACTATGTTGAGAACAATTCCAAACTGCATCTTCCCTTATAGAACTCTATTTTTGTATTAAATTAAAATCATTTCTTTATTAGTTTAATTAAGTGAATTGGTTCATTTACTCAACTCATTCGAATTGAATGATAAAATTATGGTCGTAGAAAAAGTATAGTGTGAAACAGGTATGTGAAGATTTTTTACACTAAATCAAAATTGACAACGTACCTAAAGAAGTATTTGTCTTTTTAAATTGTGTAATGTTTATATTTGAAAACAGATTTAACATAAAAGACATACTAACAAATTTCAACTAAATCTGTACTAATATTAGCAACACATTTAGTATAAATTGATCGTTATTTATTTAGTTATTGATTGAAGAAAATTGTCGTGTACGTTTTGTAGTCATTCCGTTCAACAAAAACTTTTTCATCACAGTATATATTCCATCACTTTTTTTTTGTAGTTGCTCTTGTTACAGATGTGGAAGGTTTCTCTTCGGAATGCTTCTTTAAATGTACTTTTAAGTCATTCGGTCTTCTACTGGAGTAATCACATAAATTGCATGTAAATGGTTTGACTTCAGAGTGGATAAGTTTGTGTATTTTCAAGTTCCCTTTCTTACACGTTTTGTAATCACAAGTATCGCAACAAAATGGAGTCTCACCAGTGTGTTTAAGCATGTGGAATTTTATACTTTCAGATCTAGCACAGCTATAATCACACAAATTGCATTTCAATGGTTTTTCCCTAGAGTGAATAAATTTGTGAGATTTCAACCTGCTTTTGGTGTACGTTTTGTAATCACACATATCACAACAGAATGGAGTCTCACCAAAATGTTTAAGCATGTGAATTTTTAAGCTTGACATTTTAATATAACTATAATCACATAAATTACATTTAAATCGTTTTTCTTTAGAGTGGTCAGAGTGAACCAATTTATGCTTTTTCAAGTAACTTTTTTTATACGTTTTATAATAACACTTATTACAACAAAATGGAACCTCACCAGAATGTTTAAGCATGTGGATTTTTAATATTCCCGATGAAATACAGCTATAATCACATATATTGCACTTAAATGGCTTTTCTTTACAGTGAACTACTTTGTGCTGTTTCAATATTTGTTGGGAGTGTGTTTTGTAATCACACTGATCACAACAAAATGGAACCTCACCAGAGTGTTTAAGCATGTGGGTTTTGAAACTTCCTGATGCAATACAGCTATAATCACACAAATGGCACTTAAATGGTTTGTCTTTAGAGTGAACCAATATGTGCCTTTTGAAGTGGGCTTTTTGATACGTTTTGTAATCACACTTATCACAACAAAATGGAATCTCACCAGAGTGTTTAAACATGTGAGTTTTGAAGCTTCCCGATGTGATGCAGCTATAATCACATAAATGGCACTTAAATGGTTTTTCGTTAGAATGGACTAATTTGTGTTGTTTCAATACTTTTTGAGTGACTGTTTTGTAATCACACTTATCACAACAAAATGGAACGTAACCCGAGTGTTTAAGCATGTGGGTTTTAAAGCTTTCTGATGCAATACAGCTATAATCACAAATATTGCACTTTAATGGTTTTTCTTTAGAATGAACAAATATGTGCCTTTTCAAATGGGCTTTTTCATACGTTTTGTAATCACACTGATCACAATAAAATGGAACCCCACCAGAGTGTTTAAGCATGTGTATTTTGAATCTTCCTGATTCAATACAGGTATAATCACATATTTTGCACTTAAACGGTTTTTCTTTAGAATGAACGAATTTGTGTCTTTTTAAGTTTTCTTTTTTATATGTTTTGTAATCACACTTATCACAACAAAATGGAACCGCACGAGAGTGTTTAACCATGTGAATTTTGAACTTTCCCCAAGTAATACAGCTATAATCACATAAATTGCATTTAAAAGGTTCTACTGTTTGTCCAGTTAAGCACATCCTCACATGAAATTTCAAAGCAAGTTTGCTGTTGGTCCGATAACCGCAATCATTACATTCATAGAATTTTTTACCCTTTTCGATTATAGAAAACTTTACAACAACACGCTCATCCAATTTATTGTGTATTTGAATGTGAGTCATCAATGAAAAGTTATCAAAAGTTGAATAATTACACTGATTACATTTGAAGAGGTGGACGGAAATGTGATCAGCTAAATTTTGTTTATCGTTAGTGCTGTAATTACATTTGTAGCAGTAAAAAAGGTTTAAACCGATACTTTCTTCAATGGACAAAACAATGTCTGTGTTGAATTCTATAGAATCCGTTTTAACAATTACATCACTGTCTTCAAAGGGCAACGGGATATCGGTTTTAACAATTGCATTATCCTTAATCAAGTCATTGACAAATTCGTTTTTAATGAAACACCGATTCAGATCGGTAGACAAGTACATTTGATGGTTCTCGTCAATCTCCACTTTGCATTTGTTACATGCGACTGGGTTTTCGGTGATGGTTATTGCCTTCAATAAAATAAAATTGTGTGAATAAGCCAATGTCATAAGATACTTACTTCTTCAGAAGAGTTTACTTCTTGCTTAATCACTCCTAAGCAAATTTTGCAAGAGGACATTATGAAATAGATTATAGCTTTTTTTATATTGCCCTTAGATACTTAGATAAACAATTAATAGCAGTGTAACATTAGACACAGTGAAGTTAGCGAGCCACGGTACCAGTAAGCGTTCGACTAAACGTTCATAGAACAAAAGCATATAATATTTTTCAGTTCACCTAAAAAACTCGGAGAAGTGTAATTTCGTTTTTCTTACGATTGTGATTTATGGTGCATTTCTAAAGGTGAAATATGGGTTCATAAGTTCTCCATAATCTTAAAAACTATTAACTCAATCGTAATGAATTTTTTCTATTTTGGGTCGCTTACAGAGCTATAAAAGCATCCAAATGTGGTAAAACGGATTTGATGTTAAACGTTAAAGCTGTAGTTACGTTAAATTCGGCGTGCGTTAATTTAAATCGTAATTTTAATGTTCAGTAAATTTTATTATCTACGTATTTTTATTTCCACCCACTTTTTTAAAATTAAACGTATGATAAATGTTCTAATAGCGCACTTCAGTTAAAAATTTAAAAAAGACAAAAGAGTCTACCCTAGTCCATTCTCTTTTCATCAAGGCAGCCAACATACTTATGAGTATTTAGTAAAAATTTCCAACACAATGTTTTAGGAAAGGGATAAATAACGAGAAGAGCAACAATAATGAATAAATAACACGAATAAAACGATCCAACCAAACATCAACAATCAATCAGCAATCAACAATTTGTAATTGGTAACACTGCAGCAAACTGCGGGAATTTCTTGTACTAAATTTAGGGTATTTTCAATGTTTCTAAAAGAATGTTTTCTTACTGGTAAACAAAGAGAGCATTAGGGTAGACTCTTTTGTCCTTTTAAATTTTTAAACTTAAACTAGAACTTAACCAAAATTTAATGAAAATATTGCCACCCTAGCAATTATTCTTCTGAAACTAGATCTTTTATATACGATTTTCTACTCCTGTATTGTAATTTATATACATTAAAGTTTTACAATCTGTACTGTAATGAAATTCATTATGGCACCAATTTTTATTATGATATAGATTTAGAACCAATAATAGAATTCACGGCATTACGCAATTATCAAATGTTCCATGAGTAGGAGACAAATTCAGAACCAATAGAAATACACTATGTCTATTGCATTTATAGACTGGTGCTAGCTGTGGCTAAAACTCAAACATAAATTAGTATAGCGAGTAGGTAGTGCTCATTTATAAAATTAGTGTTTATTTAACAGGGGTCGTAGAAAAAATAGTGTATGCAATTCGCATGTAGTGACTACGAGCAACGTTATAAAAAAATAAGCATAACATACTAATATATGCACAGTGTAAATATTAAACTAAATGTGTATAAAATTTTATTACATACGTTTTATTACATTGTTTTACTGTAGCATTTGTATTATAAAATCTATGTATTTTACGTCTAACCTATAATCAGCACATTAATTACTAAATAATTGTGTGTGAAATGCTTCTTATAAATAGTATGTAAAAGTACAATGTAATTTAAATGGGACTATCAATATTAAATGATTGATGTTGTCAAGGTTGTCTGACAACCAACATTCGAAATAAACAAAAGTGAAACCACATGTCTTTTTTTGTTGTAACTGTTTCTACTTGCAAACATTAGTTCTGACGTCCATAAAATATTCTATAAGGCACATGTGTAAAGAGCTTTTATTCACTCCATAAAATCCTTACTTCACACACTTGAATCCTAAGTAACTATTATTTGGATTAATAGTAATATTTTTTACATAGGTAATTGGGGCGAAACGACTTATATGAAGAACCATCAAAAATAAGTAAAACAAGCTTGTGTTCAAAATTACTTTTATTGGACATGGTTTTCTCCTTAATTTTTGATTTGTTGGTTTATATTTCTCTAAAATCCAATAATTAATAAATTAATATAAAAGATTTTTTTCGGGGTGAACCAATATGTGCTTCATATACTTAGTACCATTTTGTACGTCGAAAATATGCTCAGTTATTCTTTGTCAAAAATCAAATTAAACTTTATTTCTATTTTTATTTTAAATTAACGAATGATTGGCTTTAAACTAAACAAATATACCTACAGGCAAACGATTTATTAATTCTTGTTATTTTCTCTTTCTTTCCGCTAATCATTTTTCCTTTCCACCACGTCCTTCATCCATTCTCCCCTCCCTTTTCCTCCAAGTAGAATCCTCCTCCCTCTTTTTTTCTTCTTAGCTCCCCGCATTCTTCTATTAGATATTCTATATTTTCCCTCGCCCTTGTCTCCTGCCTCTAGCTATCCTCATCTTTAATACTACTTCTTCTACCATCTTTCTTCCTTCTCCCCTTTCATAATATACCTTCCCCATATTTTACTCTTTGCTCCTTTATCCCTTTCCAGCATTCGTATACCGGGTCGCTATATGTCCTACATCCTCTCTTCAAATCTCACCGCTCTTGTTCCTGCATGTATCTTTATCTTCTCCAGCTTCAACTCTTTTTCTATTATACACCTCGGTGTCTCCCTATCTAAATATCCTTTCTCCAATTCTCCATGCTTGTCCATTGCTTTTATTTCTTTTTTGTTCAAATTGTCTTATCTGGTCTGTATCCTTGTATGACTTTACGTTGTATCCCAGGTACCTAAATCTATCTATCTACTTTCTGTATCTCCCTTCCCACTACCGTTTTACTTCCTTTCCTCTACTTTTTTCTTGAATTTCATAATTTTATGTTTTTCCCACATTAGCCTCCTGTTTTTTCCCACCAGATATTTCCTTGTTGTTCTTATTATCTCCTTCATATCTTCCTCTTTCTTCACTAAAATCGCAATGTTCTCTGCATACGCTAATAACTTTTTCCTCCCATTCTTTATTTCTCCTATTTAGTATTTTTTAATCTCCTTTTCCATATTTCTTATATATATTGAGAAAAGTGCTGAACACCCCTGTTTTAACCTCCTCCTTGTCCAAAACTCTGTACCTAACCTCCCCCTCACTTGTATCTTTTTATATCACCTATTGTTGCCCTATAATTCCTAAATCCCATTTGCCATTCCGGTAGTGTGTCTCTAGCTATTTTTCTATGCTTTAGTCTTAACGTGTCTGCGTATATTTTTCTTATCCCCTTCTTTATATATTGGGCATATTATAGCTTCTTTCCGTTTTTCGGAGAAACTTTCTCTTTTCCTTTTTTTTCCCAACTCTTCTGATCCTAAATTTTCTCATTGTTCTGCTTGTGTTCCATTTGTGCCTTCTCTTTCCCTTCCACTTCCTCTATTAGCCTCTCGTATATACCTTCCAACATTTTTTACAATGTTCTTCCCATTTTTGTTGTTTTTTTAAACTCTCCATCTTCTGATTTCCCTTTTCCCATCTCATATTTTCTTTTCCCCTCAAATTGTTCTTTTATTTCTTATATCTTCTCTTTTATAGTGCCTTCTCCACTTTTTCCGGTATTCTCTCTACCTCCTCTTCTGATGATTCCTGTTCCCCTTCTAATTTTTCTTTCTCCCCACTCTGGTCCTCCTCTTCCGCCTATAAACGTGTACTTTCCTTTTTCCCCTACCTTCATGTTCCGCATTTATTATAGTCCATCTGCGCCCTTTCTCTTCATATACCGTTATTATTTCATACTTTTTCTTTCCTCTGTTTCCACGACTTTTCATCATCACCCCTTTTGAATCCTCTTCTTCTTGTATCTTTTCCCTTTTCCATCCCTTTGTTACTCCTGTTATTATTACTCTGTTTGCCGTTCCTACGTTTTCTTCTCTTTTCTGCGAACTGAATTTCCCGTATAAATTCCTCCTGCATCCTTCCCTGCCATATATTCCAATCCTTTCTCTCCATCCATGTTTCTACTATAGCACTATCATTTTAAAACTTCTAATATACCTGTTCAAAAAAAAGTATTTGGTTCTTAGTTTTTTTCCTTCACTCCCTCTACTTCTACTCCCCTTCCCTCTCATTCCATTCTTTATCAAGTTTTTTGGTACCCATTTCCTTATCTATCCACCTTGTGCCTCGACCCACACCTTCTCATATCCTATTTATGCCCTCTCTCTCAATTTTTTTGCCTCTTATCTCATCTTTGATTGTATTCTCTTTTCATTTTCAACATGTCCTCGTCTATGAATGTGTTTGTGTCTTTCATCCTTTTTTTGTTCCTCAGAATATTAATTGTATCTTCTAAGCTTTCCATTTGTATTATAACTACCCCCCTCCTTTTATCACCACTTCTTCCTTGACTTTCTTTTCCATTCCCAATTTTTCTAATATCCCCAATTTGTTTTCTTTCTTCGTTTCTTCCTCTTTTAATTCCATTCCCTTGACTACCAACCTTTTCTCCTCTTTCTCTTATCTATACCTCTCAGTTGTCGTTCTTATTCCCTTAACATTTCTCCCCAAATATATCTCATCTTCCTTTCTTCCTCCTTCTTTTCTTTTTTTTTGCGTTACTCTTTCTGGTAATCTATATCTTCCCTTTTCGAAATATCTTAAAATATTCGTTGCCTTTCTTTATTTTCCTTGTATCCGTCGAAGATCCCTCTAATTCTGACATCTCAGAAATAATTTCCACACAAATCTAGTTTTTCTTTATCGCTACTGGCATAATTACAATCGGAGCAGTAAAAGTGGTTCAATACGCAATCGAACAAAAGATATTTTCGTTGCTGGTGTTGTAATATTCCATTATAAAATATGTATTATTTATGAGAATTAATTGCAATTAAACCAGAGAAAATGATATCCTCTATGGTTTTCAAATTTTTCAATTTCAAAAAGAATGGAAGAAACAAGTAAGGATATTGCCTGCTGTAGAACGAGACATACTTGTCTTTGATCACATATACTTTAATGTTTGGAATTTTATATCCGCAAGAATCTTCTATTTAGTCGCGTTATACGAACGCTTTAATTTACGAAAAAAAAATAATGCAAGGTACCACGTTAAACTAAATTTAATTAGCTTCTAGATTATTAGTAAATCGTGTTCCGAGCTTAGTATCATAGTTGTGTAGGTAATTTTCGTTCCACTATCAGTTTTAATTTTTCCTTGTAAAAATAGAAAGTACCAAAAAATGTACAAGATGTCATTCGAACACATGTTTTCGAGAGCGTAGCTAATTTGCGCCAAATGTTTAAGATTGATTGACATGTTTTAAAAGACATCTAGTGGCATCTTCTAATATTAATAAAATTTAATATCGATTTTCTACTTTACCGACTGAATCAACATTGTGGAATTATAACCTGAAAATGTCAAATCGTTGTCAGTGCAAAAGCGAAAATGATTTTGTGGACTGTAAACGTAAGAAAAAAATAGTACTAAGATCATTTAGGACTTTCTCACTTGATTTTTGACTAAATTATAGGTTGGTCTTGTAAATATTTTTTGTATACACACGTACACTACGTTTTTTAAGGAGTTGGCCTGCGAAAACAGACTCAAGCAGTAGATGTTACTATTGAAACGCTTTAATATGATTGAAGAAAATGTGACGGTCCTTTTCGCTATTGATAAGAATACATTTCTTTAACGTCATAAAATTGACTTTCAATAGAATATTTCCCTGGGGCTTGCGTCCGTGCGTTCCTGTGACAAGCACTTCAATTACTAACGTTTTTAGGGAGTTTATAACCTGAAAATGAAAGTTCTTACAGAAATTTTAAAAGCACGTCTTTCTTTTTGCTCTAACTATTGGCGCAGGAAGGTGGCATATTCCCGAAATCTGAGACTTGAGGGATCTGAATGTAATAATTACCGTTATTTGAATAGAAGTAAAAGTTTCCACTAAATTCAGGGATAAGCACTCAACATTTTCTTGCGACGTGAGTATTGTTTCTTGCTATATTTCTACTTCTGTGGAAACCTTCTTTTACCGCCATTTTCTTAGAATATGGATAGAGGCAAATAAATGCTTAGTTAAACAACGAGGCTATGAATCAGGGTAGTGTACCAATTGAACTGATTCTCCCCTGGAGCCTGGGCGCTATAAAATTGATCTTTGTTCCCTTGATGTTGAGGACTTCACCAATGATAATCAGTGACCTTCAGCCTGCATCATATTATTGTCTATTTTTGTTTATATATGTATGTTGTCGTTGCGATTGAGGCCTAGTAGTTCTACAAAAATTATATTTCTACAATGTTACGGTTTGTTTTTGTGTTTCAGAGAACCTAGTTGCCCAAGAAGATTCACTACACGTTTTACTAAGTGGCGACCACCATTCATCTCTGCAGTGTGGAAGCCTTCGATCTAACTATTCGTAATACGCCCACGATCCACTCTACGACTAACAGAGTTTGTTTACAAATAAACCGCAACAAAAAGATTCGAAACTAATAACATAGTATGTGTTTTGTTGATAGGGAAACCAGAATCATATTCAGTTTTTCAAATATAAACTTTCTTCCGCTTACAGTGTTAGTCACTGATCAAGCAATCAGCATTTTTTCCACTTAGGTAAAAAAAGAAAATATATATATATATAAATACGTATCTTTAAAACAAGACCTACAATTACATACAAGCGTATGAATATAATACATGTTGTTTCAATTAATCCTTAAAAACAACACTTGGACACTAAATCACAGGACTGTTTTATATAATTAATTACCTACTTCAAACTAATATAACGCGGCCAGTTCTTTCTGTAACTTCAAAACGCGCGCCTTTAATAAATCCTGCTTATTCCTCAGCTGCAGCACCAACCTCTCCATGCTTACAGAAGAACCTTCCAACTCGTAACAATAAAACGTCGCTTCTTTCAAAATATCTATCTTGGATGTGCGCCCCTCCTTCCGCCTGCTAACTTCGGGCACAACCAATCGCAAACCTTCGAAAGCATTGCGCATTTCTATCCTGCGTTGTTTCTCTAAGTTGTTGTGCAAATTCCTTTTGTCGACTTCCGATTCGCTGTCACTGTTATCCTCGCGTCGTTCGTCGAATAAGCTCGTGTTAAGCCTGTAATAATATTGTGTAGTGCGCTTGCGCGTCCTTGACTTTTTCTTGTTCGTCGGTAGTGCAAGTGCGAGATTGTTTCGCTCATTCTGATTACCATCTACCGAAACGACGTCAATTTCCTCATCTGAACTACTAGTAAACATAGTATGTTTATTTTTATCGGTAAAAATATCTGCGCCAGTATGCGCACACATATGCTCGTGAAGAGAACTTATTTCATCGCACGTATAACTGCAAATATTACATCGCAAAATTCTGGTATCAGAATGGGTTTCTTTGTGGGTCGCTAACGAATAATTGTCGTGAGTAGTGTAACTACACTCGTCGCATCTTAAACGATGAAAAAAAACGTGATGGGTTAGTTCATTCTTATCGTCGGTGGCGTAATCGCAATGATGGCAGTGATAATAAATGTTTTCCGAGATAGGGTCTTCGATGCAATTCGGTACGTCGACGTTCACCAACAGATAACCGCTTTCGGTTTGAATGGTGTCTTCGAAAAATTCCTCTTTGATATCTTTGATGGAAATTTCTTCTTTAATAATAGGTAAGGTGTCGTGCTTAGGCGATTCGAGACTACGAATTTTTAATAGATTTTCGGTTTGAGGCACACTTGTTTGAATTGGTAAATATTGCCAATCATGAGCGTACATGGGGTGCACGTAACCGGATTTTCAGTTAGGCTCAAGTCCTTCAACAAAAAACAAACGTGTAAATACATAAAAAGGCAAAACATTAAAAAAAAACATAGTCGCGTTTCTTATTCAGCGGGTATAAATCCGCTTGCACTGCCGGGCCGTGTCAGTTGGGCGGGTCGGGTCTTTTCGGTTAACCATTCGCGCAATGCGTTCTGGTACGTATATGATTTCTCGGGGTCACTAGTTTATCGCGTGCTTCCTAATTAGAAAAGCGACCGAAATTAAATTAAAGCAACCGAAACCTATTAGTTTAAGTTCCGTACCAATGTAAGGTTATTTGCTGCGGTAATTGCAAACGGTAATCAGCGTCGCCATCTCATGGACTAATATAAGAATTATTAAAATAATTATCGACTTTGAATTTACGAAGTGGTTAAACGTATAACTATGATATGGTAAATTCATAGTTATTGTTTTTTTTTTTTCGTTATCTCCAATTTGACTGTATAAACTACTGCCGTTATTTATACGTAAGATTGCAATTATTTTTCAAAAAGTGTTGAAAACTTGGGCATTCAACGTCTACCGTCATTATCATCGTCATATTATAATCTACGGACTACTATTTCAGTAATATTCCACAAAGAATGACGAAACAAAAATCTTTGTTCTATGCTTTACTAATGGTATTTGTTTTCCAGGTAGGAAGTCGTGGGCGACTGAAGTGGGTTCGTAAAAATACAATTCAAAGAATTTCTTCAGCCGTTACCATAGACAACCCAAAGCCTTGAACTAAATACCCAAGCTTAACATAATTTTTTTTAGAAAAATAATCATAACCTCCGAAAAAAAATATGGCAAAAGTAGAATTGAAGATATAATTTGATCTATGCGCCAAATTCGCATAATCACAGTTAAAAAAATGTAACAGAAGTTTCACTAAATACATTTAAAACTAGAAAATAACATTCTAAAATGAAGTGAAAACATTCAAATTGTAAAATAAATGTAAAGAAACCTAAAATAATTCCTTTATGTTAAAACTGCTTAGCCCAATGCGGTAATGATTACAATACTGTGAGATTGATAAACAGCGCTAAGTACGTAGATGATAGCCAGAAACAAACCATTAACAAATTCAATAATTTCCTAAATTATTAGAAAAATCAAGTATTTTAAAAACTTTTCAAATTTGAATTCCTCCAATTTACCTACTCAAACCCAGTGGAGGCTCGTGGTCAATCATACTGGGAGGTTAAAAATTAATTTAAAAAATAGGCATACTTAAAAAAATATAAATAACTCAAATGCACCCCAAAATTTTATACAATCTACAATTTTGTTCAAAATATAGCGATTTTTCGAAACATTCTCATTAAAATTTTCTGTAAGCATTGTCTAGCTGTGTACGAATATCAACATTTCCTACGGTTGCACAATTTACCGAGCATTTCATGTGTTCTGCAGACGAAACATGTTTTTTTATTTCCTCTTTTAAATGTTTTAAATCTCTGACACCGGATTTGGACTATAGCGAGTCTGACGAGTCTTTAGAAAATAATAAACAAACAAAACAGTAAAATACATTTGATACTTCACAACCACATATCCAGTTAGCTAAATCGTACATTACCTTGTGAAAGTTTCGATGAACATCTTTATTTTTGTCTTTGCTAGTCTGTCGTAAACTTAGTTCTGGCAAAGGACGACCGCCTTGAACTCAACTAATTTTGTAAAATTAAGTTTGTTAGCATTTTTTAGTTGTTTAATTTTCTGCACTACCGACATTTTCTATTATAGCGCATGCACACGCGAATCAAAAATAATATTTTTACAAAACAACACAACAACAGTAAAACATATCAATATCAATTCTTAAATTGATTTAAAACACGCGAAAATCGAATCAAAAATCGAGCGTAGTTGTACACCTATACGAAGTCGACGTAAACTGCGGGATCCGGCTCATGACCCAAAGTTGATTATTGTTTCGGACGTTCGCGTTTATTCGGGCGCTGCACGTTTTTCGAGTTTTCCGGGTAGATCTAATTCAATGAGGACAATTCGCACCGCCAGCCCAAGGTTGAAGAGGATGAATTACGAACGACGACCGATAAATTTTAAGTTATTATACTTGTGACTTTTGCGAGTAAATTACCTATTTTAATAAAACACGTAATAATTAATATTTTTTATATATTGTCAACATTTTTGGGAGGTCATTGACCAATTGACCATATGGACAAGCCGCCACTGCTCAAACCGCCTTTTCCCTATAAAATTAGCAATTTGAGAAATGGAACATGATGCGATTGTAGAATAATAAGCTTAACCCAAAAATGTCGAAAAGTACACTTTATGACTTAAAAAAGTCGAGTTTCTTTGGTGGTCGTGGAAAGCAGTACATTACGGAGCTGGTGGGTAAATGTCAGAAACAAAGGTGACGTAAGCTTTGACATAAATATGACGATACAGAAGTAAAAGTCAAGTAAAATGTATTTAAAAACTCAATCTCTTGAAATTGAAAATTTGGAGCAGTACATTTTTTTAGACGTAAGTTTAGTTTTTTGTTGGACCCACTAAAAAATTACAATTGGCAATAACATTTCAATATTGTTATAACAGCAGTTTTCGCCAACCATAATTTATTGTAGTTCTAGAAAAGAAAGAAAAGAAATAAAATAATAATTATAACCACAATGTTAACATGATGCTGACGTTATACAGTGCGAGTCAAAAGTCTTAAGTAAATTCGTTTTTTTTCATTAAAAATGACAGATCAAGTGGTCCTTTAAGTAGAAATGTCAAAATTTTGACAGGTCCCATAAGAAAATTTTGCAAAAAATTTTTTTTCGAAATTGATTGTTCAAAAATGAAAAAAAATGTTAGCAAGCACTTTTTGAATACTAAATTGTTTATACATTTTAGAAAAGAAAACACATATCAAATTAAGTATTCAGACTGTCTTCCCCACACTTCTTGACAATAACCTAACCTGGCTTGAAATTCTTGAAGCACGTTGTGTAATGTTTCCACCCTAATTCCACATATTGTCCCTCTTATTCTATCTCTCAGTTGTTCTAAATTGTCCGGTATATCTTGATAAATTTTAGATTTTACACAGGAAAAAGTAAAGTGGGGCAAAATCTGGAGTTCTCGTTTGCCATTCCATTAATTATTTTTATAATTAAAGACAGAAGTTAACTTGATGAAAAGGTACTTCGAGAATTTCCAAGTCAGATTAGGTTATTGTCAACAAGTGGGGAGAAGGTAGTTTCAACACTTAATTTAATCTGTGTTTTCTTTTCTAAAATGTATAAACAATTTAGTATTCAAAAAGTGTTTGCTAACAGTTTTTATTCCATTTTATAGGACCTGTCAAAATTTTGACATTTCTATTTAAAAGGCCACTTGATCTTTCATTTTCAGTAAAAAAAACTAGGGTTACCATTTAAAAAAAATATGGTGACGTCACTGCTGGAAAACAAAAAAAAAACCTCGAAACAAAATTTCTACAGAAAAAGGTGCCTTTTTGAAAAATAAAATCGACGTGTCCGAGGATTTTGCTGAAAAATCGGCCGTTTTTTAAAAGAATTTACTTAAGACTTTTGACTCGCACTGTATATATAAAAAATAGTGTTGGTACCACAGAAAAAAATTAATCAGCTGGCAGTAGTTAAAGGTTTCCTCGGGCAAGGAAAGAGAACGGACTGGTAACGACTGTACTGCGCATTTAATATTTTTATTTTGTTCAATGAAATCAAATTAAAAAATGTATTTAAAAAATTCCGTTGGTGGAAAATGACTTCACGCAGTCCTTGCTCTTCGCTTGTCAGACTAAATATAAGTACCTAGACGAGTGAGGCTATATTCGCGTCATACACAGAAAGATGAAGTTGGTATGCTAGAAAGCATTGAAGGACAACACTAAAACATCACGTTACGGTGGAAGTGGGAGATAGATGTATTTTAGGTTAACAATAACAGTTGTCACGTATTTTAGATTAACTTCAAAACAAAAGTGCGCGTTACTTGTCTACAAGTACTTCTAGATAAGCTACGTTCTTTTATGCACGACTTATCTCGATTGTTTCAGTTCACTTCACGGTGACTTAATTCTGCATGCGTTATATTTTAACAATTCATTTAAAAAAGAAGTGAGATCTTTCATTTCCCCTTTTTCCCGATTGCGACGCCAAAACTCAGTCAACGGGTGGTTGTTGGAATGGAATTCAGTTAGTGGCAGGAATGCACATTATTCAGATGAGCTGAGACACCTCATATCTAATAGAGTTGCCCAATAGCACGTTTCAGTCAAAGCGATGTAAAAGAAAAAAGTTCCGCCCTAGTGCTATCTTTTTCTGTCAGTTTTACCAACACGAATCCTCTAAAATACTCTAAATTTTAAATTATCACCAAAAATCAACCCAAGTCAAGCTAACCTTAAAATTTTTAATTATTCGTTTGTTCTGCGTGGTTTTTATCTTCTTTTGATCGTTTTGCTGCTTTTTTTACAAACAGTCTTTTCAAGACTAAATTGTTTACTATTACCTCTGTCTTCTGTAAGTATTTAAAATTGTTTTATTAAGTACCTGTAATTTATTTTTATTAAGATATCAACATGGCTACAGAAAAGGTTAATAATTTGTGGCTTGGGTTGACTTTTGGTGATAATTTAAAATTCAGAGTATTTTTGAAGGTTCGTGTTGGTAAAACTGATAGAAAAAGATAACACTAGGACGGAACTTTTTCTCTTACATCGCTTAGACTGAAACGTGCTATTCAATTGCATAAAAGAAACCACCTATACTCAAATAAAAAATCTCAACATAAAATAACAACACTGCAATATGCAGTAACTCCAACATAAAAATGAAATTGTAGCAATTTTTATGAAAAAAGTATTGCCAACTATCTAACATCACTCATTGCACCTGAAAACCATGTCTAATTATACAAGCTCCGATAATGTTTTAATATGTGTGTGGTACTCACGAATTTAGGGAGAAAATCCAACAACTTCCAGTGAAGTATGAAATCCTCATTTATGAAATGAAACCCAACTTCTTCTGTTATTTCAATTAAACACAATCTGCATGTTAATGTTGAGATTTCTGGTTTGGTGCCGTTTTCATTAACTATTTGTTTTTTGTGGGATGTTGTTAATGCATAGTTATGATCTGCAATCGCAATTTCTGCAGTTACAGGTGTATAAGAATCGCTGCTTTCAGTATCTACGAAATACTTAATTTTATTAAGAAAAACCAATGTTAATATAATACTTTAATACCTACCGTGCATGTAAAGGGTGGGAACTGCATCATATCTAAGGCCTCGTTTTACAGTAGATGCAACATAGTGTTCTACAAAATGACGATTACACACATAATACAATTTATATATTTGGTTGAATGATAATGAAGCGAATTTGGGGTGGTTGATTGCTTTAATCCATGCTTGAAATAAATCCATGTCATTGATGGGAAAACGATGTCTCTTGCTTACAGTATCGGTACAATTCTTGATACAACATTTCCTAACTTTCGTTGACATTTTATCTGTGTATTTCATACAAAATTAATAAAGCACCGAGTACACAAAATTAAGGTTAGACCATAACACACGCGATTAGGGGTAAACTTTTGGTTGAATATCCATGGCCGTGATTACTACAGATGTCAGTCATTCCTAAAGACTTGCTTTTTCACTAGCGCTTTCCTTTTATCAACGAAAACAATTGTATAAAATTAGCAATAATTATCTCTTATTTCTTAATCTTGTGGCGTTAGTACAGAAGTTTATTGCGTGGAGCGCTGCGAAGTTGCATGATAAAATGGCGACGAAAATTATCGCAGCATCGTGGTGACATAAAAACGAATGAAATGAAATTACTATACTTATAATGTATCAAACAGTGCGGCTCTTATAGCACGAACTGTAAAACATGCTTACAAAATTACACGTACACGCACACGTGCTTGTTGTCTGCATTTTCGAACATCAACGCAATGTTGCCACTTCTCTTATTTTTACAGTCAAGTTAAGATTATTGTAGGAATTTATTGTCGTGATGTACTACATTTAAATAATGAAATTGACTCTAATTTTCATGCGCAAACGAAAACTGACTAAAAAGAAAATGACATTATAACATTTCTGCACATGCATACACCTGAAGTTAGTTAACTTACTTGAAGTAGCGTTTACACCTAGGTATATGAAACATAATTTGAAAACTTGTTCCTAAAGCTTGTATTAAGCTTGTATTACATTATACTTTTTCGTCTCAGAAACTTTGACAAGTTTGTAAACTTGATGAACTTGACAAAACTTTGATAATGTAATATGGAAACTCCGTCCAAGTTTGAAACTAGAAGCGACCAAGTTTTCATCAAAGTTTACTTACTAGACTTGCGCACTGGATCGAATTTAAGAGCTACCAACACTTACTCATAAATTAGTTACTTATGTGTTTTTGATGTTTGTTTATTTCTACTACGTGCTTCTACGGTTATAGCGTTAAAACACGGAATTTTTAAAATTTTATTTAGATGTCTTACAACGCACGTTACAATTACCGTCAAAATATTGTTTATTTTTCTTAAATTGGTAATTACTCGTTAACACTTCTACAGAGTTTGCGCATAAAATTATAAGTCGCACAAAAAGTTGGAAAGGATTTCTAGTTTAGTATTCGTCTAGTTTACAAACTTGTCAAAGTTTTTAGACGAAAAAGTATAATGTAATACAAGCTTTACATTATACTTTTTTCGTCTAGAAAACTTTGACAAGTTTGTAAACTAGACGGAATACTAAACTAAAAATCCCTTCCAACTTTTTTCGTGCGATTTTATAATTTTATTGCGCAAACTCTGTCAAAACGATTACGAGTAATTACCAATTTAAAAAAAACTAAACAATATTTTGATTGTAACTCTCACGTTTGTTGTAAGACATCCTTAATAAATTCCGTGTTTTAAAGCTATAACCGTAGAAGCACGTGGTAGAAATAAACAAACATCACAAACACATAAGTAACTAATTTATGAGTAAGTGTTGGTAGCTCTTAAATTCGATCTAGTGCGCAAGTCTAGTAAGTAAACTTTGATGAAAATTTGGTCCGCTTCTAGTTTCAAAACTTGGACGGAGTTTCCGTATTACATTTATTAAAGTTTTGTCAAGTTCATCACGTTTACAAACTTGTCAAAGTTTCTAGACGAAAAAACTATAATGTAATACAAGCTCTATTCAGTATGATATTTATTTTATCTTTTAATCAATCACTTACTTTATTGACTGTATTTACGTTTTTTATAGTAGATTCGATTATTCTTATATTCTTATAACCAAAAAGTAGACAATTCCAAAAAATAAAATACACAAAAATCTTAATTTCTCTTAACTTTCTCTCCACCCTGTGTTTTCTCTTCTTCTTATTATCCCTTTCATCCACTTTGCTCCTTCACGTTCTCCCCAAAATCGTTTTTCTTTCTTCCCTAGCTTTTCACATTCTTTGCTCTCATATGCTCAATGTTCCTATTCTACCCCACATAATCTACATTTTCTTTATTCATCCACCTATGCCAATATTTATTTTTATTCTCTTCGCATTTCTCACTCTAAACCTTCCTATCATCTTTTTATATTTTTTGCACCGTCTCCTTCTTAAGTATTGCAGGCATATCTTCTGTTATCATTTTGTTGAAGATTCGGTTGTACTTTCCTTCTTTAATTTTTGTTCTCCTCTTCTGTTTCTGATTATCTCGATCTCTTTCTGCTATTTCTTAATCCTCTCTCTCTCTTCTCTTCTCAACCTCCCCTTTCATAATATAAGTAGTCTCCTATCTTCCTGTTCTCTCTTTCACTTGCTTTCATGATGCTTGTAGTTTCTTACATTTACTCTCTTTCTCTTATACTTTTTCGTACCTTATTGCCATCTTCCTTGGAGTTATTCTAATTGTTTTTAATTTCATTTCCTCTTCTACTACCTAGAAGTACGCTGGGAAGTACGTCTGGGAATGGAAATGGAGACCATTTCCATTCCCAGACTCCATTTCTATTTTCCATTTGTATTTTTTCCAATTGTTCCAATTCTCTCCACCCCATAGCTTCGCTCCATGTAACATAACACTTTTGACCATAGCCATTTTCTTTTCACTGTATCTTTTTCAAATACTCTCTTCTCCAGACTCCACACTATTCTACTATTCTATCACCTTTTCTTGCCAAATTTTAATGTATTTGGATCCTTTGTTCAACATATACCTATCGCCGATATTTTATCGTGTCTCCCCGCCATATTTTTTTTTTCTCTTCTACCTCTCTTTTAAAAATCACTAATTTTGTTCATTTTGTGTGTAACCTCAGCTTCTTTCTATTTAAGTTGTCGAATGGTGTCTTGATGTCTGCGAAAATCGCCCATACGTTACCTCCTTTTTTCTAACTTTTGCGATTTATTATTTGTTTCTAAATGTACGTATTATTCTATCTTTTCATTCCATCTGTATTGTAAAAGAAACTTCTTCTATTTTTCTTTTTCCATCGTTTTTTTTTGTGACACTACTGTGAGTTTTCAACGTCCTTTCCTTTTATACAATTATTTCTGTATATTCTTCATCAATTCTGATGCTTTTTCTTTCTTTTATTAGTGTCCTGATATGTGTGTTTTGTTGCATTTTTATTCTTAATAATTCTACAATATTTTTCTTCATTTTTCAGATAATGCTATAGAATATCATCACATGAGTTGGCATTGCAAACAAAACAAACACGTCAAATTTGTTAGCTTGGGAGTCAACTTTATGCCGATAATACAACATTTGCTATACATATTATGGCTCCTCTCAATAACGGGTAAGCAACAGTTTCTTTTGCTGCTTTTGCGAAGGCAGTTCAGCTGGTAATTGCTTGCTCTGTGAGTTAAAAACTTATTTTTTCCAACCTTTTCCCGATAATACATTTAGTATTCATATTATGGCTCCTCCCAATAGCAGGTATATTTTTTATAATAATACGAAAAAAGCAATGATTTCATTAAAATGTTCAAATATCGTTATATGCAGACGATATCTAAACTTCTTCTTTTGCCATCTTTGAACATTCTAATTCTCACCATCGAACATGAGAAAACGAAGCAAACATGACAGAAGGAGTACGTACCACAAGGCATCTTAAGGTTTATTACTATTATGGAACAACCTTTCAAATAAAATCTTAAACAAAAATAATTGCTGACATCTATCCTGTACTTAAGAAAGATAAAATAAAAGTACAAAATGTGAACCTGATATTGTTTTGTTTGCACTGTTTCTATAAAATTAAACGGTATCGACGAATCTTGGGCGCCAGATTTATCAAGAGAGTTTTAGCGAATGAACGCTTACTTCATCTAGTTTCGATTATCTAGGGTATAGACGCATTATGAAGAAAAAACCAAAACTTCAAGAAAACGTCATTTCCTTATATTTCATTCTCAATAATTAATTTCAAGCTAGACATAGTTTCTTTCCCTATTTGCTTTGCGTGTCTATGTCAAACTATACTAAAACTTGACGCATTCATTACGTTACTTTGTTAAAGTATACTACAGTTTTCTCACTCCTGAAGAGTCTCAAAACAACAATATGGTATTGGTAATGGATTAGTAGCTGTAATTCCTACCATTGTCGTTTGGTTGTGATCGTCCGCTACCGGTTTAGCTAAACAGTCCGCTCCCGCAACCACTATATCTAGTGAGTGTTTCCCTATCCGCCACCTGAGGAGACGCCCAATGGAGAACTGCATGTGTAACTCCATGAATATTTCAAAACTTTTAACACATACACACAAACGGTGCCGCAATTTTGGAGCTACAGACAAATGTCCGGGTTGTTCGTCCATAGTGCAGGCAGGCATAAAAAGAGTACAGTAGACGAAATTTAATCCACTTTTTTTGGTTTTTAAAAAATGATTCTGGATGAAACGTGATAGAGTCTTAGTTGTACAATTCCCGTAAGAGACAAAAATCAAGGGCATGGGATTCAGTAATATTTATTTATATATATTGTTTATATGTTTTCTTCTGCTATTGTGCCATCATAATTGTTTGAATTTATTCATGTTTTCAATGTGAAACATAATAACATAATGGTCTCTCTTATCCAAATTGACTCTTTTATTTGAAAGAATTAAATAACTTTAAGACTTTCTCATGGGTGAAAGCTAACAAGTTGTTCACTGTCCGACCTAGAACTAGTTAGACTAACAAATTATAGAGAGGGTAGAAGAATTGACACGTCGCCAAAATTAATTTAACCGGCATTTATAATTACGTTGTACTTTAATCGATTTGCCGCTTATCATTTCTATATTAAAGACGTTTTATTTTTAAATAAATCGTACAAAAGGTTGCATGATAGCATTTATAATCTCAAACATTAAAGCTAACGTTAAGTTTTAACAAAGACTTTTGCTGCTTTTGTGAAGGCAGTACAGCTGATAATTGCTTGTCCGGGGATTTATAAACATACAATAACCAAATGTGATCGACTTTTATATATACGATTTATACAAACAAACGATATACTTTTGACCGAGTTACTCCAAACAAGAAAAAATCGTATAAAACAACCTTTTGCAGGTAATACAACATTTGTTGTGTTGTGAAGTGTTGCATCTGAAGAGCACTTTGTAGACAAAGTGTAACGGAATAGAACAACAAGCTTACATTGGGTAACATTTAAGGCTCCTCCGGATAACAGGCAGGCAATCCAAGTAGTGTATTTTATTTATAACAAATACGGGAAAAGCATTAAAATGTTGTCGATTCTAATTCATAACCCAGCTTTTATCTTAAGTTGGCGTTTATGTTGGCGTTTGCTGGCGAATCCATGAGGCTGACCCACCTGGAGTCCTTTACTTCATTTTTGTTGTACTATTGACAAATTAAGTTCAGTTTGCTTTAAATTAGGTTACCGCGCCTGTCATGCGTCTTGGTAACCGAATAAGGATATAATTTAGTTTAGATGGGATTCAAAAGATGAGGACATGTTTCTCCTCTTAATGTATTGGTATGAGTGGAGAAACAAGGCTAGCGTGGGCAGGGTTGCATCCCTGAAGCAGATCTGTTTCTGTCGGGTTCACAGAAAATGTCACCCGCCTACCCTACCTATATAATATAATTTCTTGAATTCTGTAGTATATAAGAAGCTGTATGCGATCTCTTCAACATTGCGAAAAACTAAGCGCATTTTTAACGCAATATATCGAATTCTCATCAACCGAATAAAAAATATCAGCCAGTGATAACTGCTGAATTACGAACGGCATCTAACTACACGTGTTTTGCCTTTTTTAGGCTCATCAGTGCTGACAGAGTATACATGCTAACGTTCAGTACCGAAACTTTATGTTTTTTTTGTCTCAAAACTGACATGCGTCAAATGCACATTAGTCAAAATGGCGTATAGCTATCATTTAATTTTAGAATTATTTTAAGTTTTATTACAAGTATACATTCCTTAAATGAGTTTTGTAGTATATACTTAAGCAATGGTAGGTTGCTTATCATCACGGAAATTGCATAAATCTACCACACAATTATTTTCATTTCCAAGTTATGAAGAAGGGCATATTTAGATAATAGACGATTTAAACCTTATCCTCTAATTATTGCTGTTTTTGACAGGTATAAACACTGGGTTAATAGTTGTAATAGGCTCGAGTTTGTAATAAGTATTTCAGGAATCTATGTTCATGTACGATTTAAATAATCATTTATTTGCGTAACTTCGTAATGTATGATCAGTCTTGGGATTAAGCGTACAATTGAGGAAATTATTTATTTTAGTAAGCATATTAGGCGTATTACTAAGTGTATTTATAATTCGACTCATCCACCGAAAGTCCATTTTAACTCATATTTTATCTTTTTGGAGCTAGGTAGATTAATGTTTATTTATGTATATTAAGAAATCAAATATGCGGCAATCAACATTACCCGATGCACTTTACTAGTTTTATAAAAAATTTGTTGAATTTATTAAAATGGCGTCAAGTCACTACAAAACATAATTCAAACATCTAAGTGCCTCGAGAGTTTGTTACTGGTCGTTAGTAATTATACTGTAGTGATGGGTAGCTCGACCAATTTACAAAAATCAGCAAGAACAGAAATAAAATTTCAACGCATTGTGCTAAAATAAAAAATACAATTAATTTTCAAAAAATTAATTTTAATTTAAATTTTAGAATAAAATTTCTTTCGAGTGGAACTGATAAATTGGACTGAAACGACATGACTTACGAACTTTTTATTTGAATAATGCATAGAATTAAATTTTCTATCTACTGATGGTAGAACCGCGAATCCTATCTTATCCTTATGGAAATGGGAGCTGGGGCTAGAGAGAGATACCTAGATATGTTAAAAGAAGAGGTAAAATTGAAAAGATTAATTATTCAGACAGAAAGATGGGCTATGAGGTATGAAGAGAAAACGGAAAAAAAGGAGAGAAAGAGATATATCAATACTGAAGAAAATAGAAATGCAAATAGGAAAATGTGGGAAGAGGAAGAGAAGGAACTTTGAAAGAGTATGATACGAGAGAAGAGATATAATGATAAGGCAAGAGGAAAGAACTTTAGAAGCGGAGTAATAAGGAGAGATCAGGATTCACAAGCACAAGAAAGAACGGAGAAAGTAAAAGAAAAAAAGTACAATTAGAAGTATTGGCAGATAAAGACAGAAGTGAAACCCACTTATCTAACAGAGAGAGACTGATATGAGATTCGAGAAAGTATAGTTTGTGTGGGAGAAAGGTGAAAACTTAGAACGTGTATAAGGAAGGAGTGTGGTGAACTAAGGAAGAGAGGAGAGAGAGGAAGAAAACAGCGCTTTTGTGGGAAGGGAAACAATAGATTGAGAGGATAAGGGGGGTAAAAAACAAGAGAAACTAGATGGTAAGAAGAAAAAGAAAGAAAACACAATTAGAATAAAGCTTGAAATTAATAGAAGAGAGAAGAAAAATATTGAACAAATAGATATGTGAGTTAGAAAGTATGTATTTTAATTTCATTAATTTCAAAAAAATCCGAATTATTTGTTAATTCAAAAACAAAATGAAAACTTGATTTAATTGGACAGCTACCGATTTTAAAAATTTTTGAAAACTGGACTTTATGTTTCAAAACCGTATAGAGTGCACCTCTCTATCGACTGGTGAAGTCAAGAATCTCTATATCATCAGATTCCGAAGCTATCGAATACAAAGCAGACAGCTTAAGCATTTTGACAGCTACCGTCTCAACATTTTTGGACTGAAAACGACATAACTTAAAACTTTTTATTTGAAAACTGTATAGAATAAACTTTCCTCTATCGTCCGATAAAATCGCGCTTCCCTATCTCATTCAGTTCCGAAAATATCGGTTGCAAAGCAAGAGTTTAATAATTTTGACAGCTACGGGTGCAACCTTTGAAAACTTTTGAACTGAAAACGACTTTTCGTTTAAAAACTGTATAGAATAAATCTTCCTCTATAGACTGGTTAAAACCGCGAATCCCTAATTCATCCGATTCCGAAGATATCCGTTGCAAAGAATCAAGAACTTAAGCATTTTGACAGCTACCGACTTTGAAACTTTTTGAGCTGGAGACGACATATGACTCGGGACTTTTTATTTGAAAACCTTTCTAGTTCTATCGACTGGTGAAACTGCGAATCATTATCTCATTTGGTTCCGAAGATATTGAATGCAAAGCAAGAGCTTAAACATTTTTTGACAGCTACAGACTGAAAATTGTTTGGCTGTAAACAACATGACTCGGAACTTTTTATTTGAAAATTGTATAGAATTAACTTTCCTCTATCGATTGATGGTAAAACCGCAAGTTTTTATCTCGTCCAGTTCTGAAGATATAGGATGCAAAGCGAGAGCTTAAGCAATATTGACAGCTACGGACTTTAGACTGAAAACGACATGACTTGGGATTTTTTATTTAAAAACTTGCACCTTTCTTTATTAACCGAATCCCTTTCTCATCTCATTGCATTTTGACAGTTACCAACTTAGAAAATATTTAGACAGTAAGCGACATGCAATTTTTATTTGAAAACATTGTTATTGTAGGTACTCTTATAACCCTTCTACCTTTCGCGTTGGGTTCTGTGACAAAACGCCGAATTTGTGGACGAAAGACAAACCCATGTGGCACCCATCCCTTGCGTTCTCCTCCGTCTCCCCAATCCAACTATCCCCAAATCCATGTTTGTAAAACCCAATGCTTCTGTAGTCAGTTGGCTCACGTTCGCTCAACTTGAAATTAAACAAATTTTCAAAAAGTTTGATTTTGGAATTGTTATTATGAATGTATTTAAAATTAAAAAAAGAGAGAAATTATAATAACTCCTAACCCACCACCAAACCGTTCACCGCGATCACATAAAAACTACTTAATTCATTCTCCACAGAAGGGTTTTCAGCGGCTTGTTCACAAAAGCGTGTTCGGCGTTTTTAAACATTTTCGGCGATTTGTCCACGAAAGCATTTTCGGCGGTTTGTCAGCGGATTCAGTTGAAGTTTGGGGACGATGCCAGGTTACAAACTCTAAGGCGTCGTTTTTTACTTTTCGGCGTTTTGTCCACATTCGGCGCTTTGTCCACGAACGCGTTTTCGGCCTTTTTCCAAGAACATTTCGGCATTTTTCTAGTGAAACATTTTCGGCGTTTTGTCCACAGCAAAATTTTGGCGATTTGTCCACGAAACATTTTCGGCGCTTTGTCCGCGGATTCAGTTGGAGTTCGGGGACGAAGCCAAGATACGAACGCTAAGGCATCGTTTTTACTTCGGCGGTTTGTTTATTCGGCGCTTTGTCCACAGCATTTTCGGCGTTTCCAAAGAAGCATTTTCGGCAATTTGCAATGAAAACTTTTTGGCGATTTCCACGAAAGCATTTTCGGCGGTTGTGCGATTTGAAGTTTGGGGACGATGCCAGGTTAGAAGCTTTTTTTTTATTTTCGGCGTTTTGTCCACATTCTGTTTGTTCGGAGATTCGTTGGATTCGGGGACAAGCCAAATACAACTAAGGCTTTTTTATTTTCGGCGGTTTTTTACATTCGGCGTTTTGTCCACGAAAGCATTTTCGGCGATTTGTCAATAGAACATTTTTGGCGATTTATCCAGAAGCATTTTCGGGGTTTGTAGCGGATCAGTTGAAGTTTGGGGACGATGCCGGTTACAAATCTAAACGTTTTTTTTATTTTCGGCGTTTTGTCCACATTCTTTGTGGGGGGCCACAAAACTTTTTTGTTTTTTTCTAAAAATTTTTTTTTTTTTTTTTTTATAATTTTTTTTTTTTTTTTTTTTAAAGTTTTTTTTTTTTTTTTTTTGTGATTTGTTTAAGTTTGGGGATATTTTGATTATTTGGTTTTTTTTTTTTTTTTTTTTTTTTTTTTTTTTTTTTTTTTTTAAAGTTTTTTTTTTTTTTTTTTAAAAGCATTTTCGGCGATTTGTCAATAGAAACATTTTTGGCGATTTATCCACGAAAGCATTTTCGGCGGTTTGTCAGCGGATTCAGTTGAAGTTTGGGGACGATGCCAGGTTACAAACGTCTAAGGCGTAGCTTTTGGGATTTGTGGGGTTTGGGGGGTGTGGGGGGGGGGGGGGGGGGGGGGGGGGGGGGGGGAGGGGAGTTTTTTACTTTTCGGCGTTTTGTCCACATTCGGCGCTTTGTCCACGAAAGATTTTCGACGTTTGTCCGCGGTTCACAACAACGAAGGCAACTTTTCGGCGTTTGTTTATCGTTTGCTTTTCGGGTTTCCCAAAGAAGCATTTTCGGCGATTTGTCAATAGAAACATTTTTGGCGATTTATCCACGAAAGCATTTTCGGCGGTTTGTCAGCGGATTCAGTTGAAGTTCGGGGACGATGCCAGATTACAAACTCTAAGGCGTCGCTTTTTACTTTTCGGCGTTTTGTCCACATTCGACGCTTTGTCCACGAAAGCATTTTCGGCGTTTCCCAAAGAAGCATTTTCGGCGATTTGTCAATAGAAACATTTTTGGCGATTTATCCACGAAAGCATTTTCGGCGGTTTGTCAGCGGATTCAGTTGAAGTTTGGGGACGATGCCAGGTTACAAACTCTAAAGCGTCGTTTTTTACTTTTCGGCGTTTTGTCCACATTCGGCGCTTTGTCCACGAAAGGTTTTCGGCGTTTTTCCAAAGAAGCATTTTCGGTGCAGAAACATTTGGGTTTGTCAATAGAAACATTTTTGGCGATTTATCCACGAAAGCATTTTCGGCGGTTTGTCAGCGGATTCAGTTGAAGTTCGGGGACGAAGCCAAGATTACGAACGCTAAGGCGTCGTTTTTACTTTTCGGCAGTTTGTCCGCATTCGGCGCTTTGTCCACGAAAGCGTTTTTGGCGTTTTTCCAAAGAAGCATTTTCGGCGATTTGTCAATAGAAACATTTTTGGCGATTTATCCACGAAAGCATTTTCGGCGGTTTGTCAGCGGATTCAGTTGAAGTTTGGGGACGATGCCAGGTTACAAACTCTAAGGCGTCGTTTTTTACTTTTCGGCGTTTTGTCCACATTCGACGCTTTGTCCACGAAAGCATTTTCGGCGTTTGTCCGGTCAATTACGAAGCTTCTTTTTATTTTCGGCGATTTGTCAATAGAAAACATTTTCGGCGATTTATCCACGAAAGCATTTTCGGCGGTTTGTCAGCAGATTCAGTTGAAGTTCGGGGACGATGCCAGATTACAAACTCTAAGGCGTCGTTTTTTACTTTTCGGCGGTTTGTCCACATTCGGCGCTTTGTCCACGAAAGCATTTTTGGCGTTTTCCAAAGAAGCATTTTCGGCGATTTGTCAATAGAAACATTTTTGGCGATTTATCCACGAAAGCATTTTCGGCGGTTTGTCAGCGGATTCAGTTGAAGTTTGGGGACGATGCCAGGTTACAAACTTTAAGGCGTCGTTTTTACTTTTCGGCGTTTTGTCCACATTCGGCGCTTTGTCCACGAAAGCATTTTCGGCGCTTTGTCCGCGGATTCAGTTGGAGTTCGGGGACGAAGCCAAGATACGAACGCTAAGGCATCGTTTTTTACTTTTCGGCGGTTTGTTTACATTCGGCGCTTTGTCCACGAAAGCATTTTCGGCGTTTCCCAAAGAAGCATTTTCGGCGATTTGTCAATAGAAACATTTTTGGCGATTTATCCACGAAAGCATTTTCGGCGGTTTGTCAGCAGATTCAGTTGAAGTTTGGGGACGATGCCAGGTTACAAACTCTAAAGCGTCGTTTTTTACTTTTCGGCGTTTTGTCCACATTCGGCGCTTTGTCCACGAAAGCATTTTCGGCGCTTTGTCCTGCGAATTTTGATTCAGTTGGGGTTTGGGGACGACGCCAGGATACGAACGCTAAGGCGTCGTGTTTTACTTTTCTGCGTTTTGTCCACATTCGGCGCTTTGTCCACGAAAGTGTATTCGGCGTTTTTCCAAAGAAGCATTTTCGGTGATTTTTCTACACAAACATTTTTGGCGTTTGTCAATAGAAACATTTTGGCGATTTATCCACGAAAGCATTTTCGGCGGTTTGTCAGCGGATTCAGTTGAAGTTTGGGGACGATGCCAGGTTACAAACTCTAAGGCGTCGTTTTTTACTTTTCGGCGTTTTGTCCACATTCGACGCTTTGTCCACGAAAGCATTTTCGGCGTTTCCCAAAGAAGCATTTTCGGCGATTTGTCAATAGAAACATTTTTGGCGATTTATCCACGAAAGCATTTTCGGCGGTTTGTCAGCGGATTCAGTTGAAGTTTGGGGACGATGCCAGGTTACAAACTCTAAGGCGTCGTTTTATTTTTCTGCGTTTTTTCCCCATTCGGCGCTTTGTCCAAAAAAGTTTTCTAGCTTTGTCGGCGGATTTTGGAGTTCGGGGACGAGCCAGACATCCAAGGCACGTTTTTACTTTTCGGCGCTTTGTCCACGAAAGCATTTTCGGCGTTTCCCAAAGAAGCATTTTCGGCGATTTGTCAATAGAAACATTTTTGGCGATTTATCCACGAAAGCATTTTCGGCGGTTTGTCAGCGGATTCAGTTGAAGTTTGGGGACGATGCCAGGTTACAAACTCTAAGGCGTCGTTTTTTACTTTTCGGCGTTTTGTCCACATTCGACGCTTTGTCCACAAATTTTTCCAACTTTTCAATAAATTTTGTTATCCACGAAAGCGTTTTCGGCGCTTTGTCCGCGGATTCAGTTGAAGTTTGGGGACGATGCCAGGTTACGAACTCTAAGGCGTCGTTTTTACTTTTCGGCGGTTTGTTTACATTCGGCTAATTGTCCACGAAAGCATTTTCGGCGTTTCCCAAAGAAGCATTTTCGGCGATTTGTCAATAGAAACATTTTTGGCGATTTATCCACGAAAGCATTTTCGGCGGTTTGTCAGCAGATTCAGTTGAAGTTCGGTGACGATGCCAGGTTACGAACGCTAAAGCGTAGTTTTTTACTTTTCAGCGTTTTGTCCACATTCGGCGCTTTGCCACGAAAGCGTTTTCGGCGTTTCCAGCTTTTCGCCGATTTTTTCGATTTCGGCTTTCCGCGAATTCAGTTGGGGTTCGGGGACGACGCCAAGATACGAACGCTAAGGTGTCGTTTTTTACTTTTCTGCTTTTGTCCACATTCGGCGCTTTGTCCACGAAAGCGTTTTCGGAGTTTTTCCAAAGAAGCATTTTCGGCGATTTTTCTACAGCAACATTTTTGGGGATTTATCCACGAAAGCATTTTCGGCGCTTTGTCCGCGGATTCAGTTGAAGTTCGGGGACGAAGCCAAGATACGAACGCTAAGGCGTCGTTTTCTACTTTTCGGCGGTTTGTTTACATTCGGCGCTTTGTCCACGAAAGCGTTTTTAACGTTTTTCAAAGAAACATTTTCGGCGGTTTTTCCACGAAAGCATTTTCGGCGTTTTGTCCGCGGATTCAGTTGTAATTCGGGGACGACGCCAGGTTGCGAACGCTAATATAAGGCGTCGATTTTTCCTTTTCGTCGTTTTGACCACATTCGGTTCTTTCTCATAAAAGTTTTTCGCCGTTTTTCCAAAGAAGCATTCTCGGCGATTTCTCCACAGAAGTTTTTCGGGATTTGTCCAGACACTTCGCGTTGCAATCCTAATTTGTTTTTTGAAGTCTGATGCTCGTTAACGAATTTATAGAAGACTAGACTAGTAAACCCCCGTATGCGTGGAATTTCGAAAAATCCGCTTATAGCTATTTTCTTCTATTTGACATAAACATATAGATAAGGTAGGCCGCGCTGCACTTATCTTCAATCGTTAGACTAAAAACATCCAAAAAGTTTGAATATTTCGAAAAATGTCAGAGGCCATGAGCTGATTTTTGTACCAGAATAGATAATTATGCTATTAATGCACTGTGCAATTTTTGTAGCGATTGGTTGAGGAGTCTGAGAGGAGATGAATACCGAAATTTAATAGTTTTAGCATTGTGTGTTGCCTACACCCCACTTGTTTTTGTCGATTTATTGTACAACATTGCATAACATTGCCCCAAGTTATGTACAAAACGATATATGCCATTTTCAAGGATCGATGAGCATATTATCGAGTTTTTTCTCTCAAAAATTATTTATAGAGTTTACGCTCGATTTATCTCGGATAAAGTTACAATGTTGCGTGAACTCTTAACACTCGTCTCTTACTTTAGTGCACTCAGAAATGGTCAATTAACGCCCCCCCAAAAAAAAACGAGACATTTCGAAGCATTAATTTTTTAATATGTAAAACTTATCAGGAACTACAACCAAATAATAAATGTAATTACTAAGTGTAATGTAAATTGACAACGTAACGCAATCATTAAAAACAAAATTATGCAAAAAAAAACTAGTAAGTACAAAACATTAACAAACTTTATATACATGTCTTCGATCTCAGTTTTGATCGAAAATTATACGCGAGATATTTACATAACTTTTTTTGTTTGTATGGGTGGCCGACGAGGCTTAAGAGAATTGTCCTGCTTGAGGAGTTGCACTTTATCGTCGTTGAGTAAAAAACTAGATTCGCTATATATTTTTTCTTTTTTTTTTTTGATATTTTAATCGAGATATAAAATACTGTAAAAATATGAACACAACAATTCTCTTCACATCCTACGACTAATTAAAACAGTCGCACCGAAAAGGGTATGTGCAAGAACGGAAATATACTTTGCACGGATAACAATCGTAAAATTTTTCTCTCTCTCTCTCTCTTGTAAAATTGTAAAACTTTTGAGGAATAAGTATTTCTCTCCTTTAATATAAATGCACAACTTTGTCCACTTCCGGAAGAAAAAGAAAAAACAATAATTAATTACACAACCTACATTAACAAATTTAACTACTTAATAGTAATAAAACAAATAACATGTTGCAAAAAAAAATTAATCAAATGTAATACTCGGTGTATCTTTAAAACAAGACCATCTATACTACATCGTACATATCATCATTAACAACTTAAATACTACCTACAAGCGTATGATTCCTTAAACAATAACGTCTCCAGGTAAAAACTGCACTTTAGGAAAGTCTGGGACAATCGTCGCGTACGGTCATCTGCTGTACCCTCTTTTTTCTAAATTCGAGATTTCGATGCGAGTATTTTCGAGGCGAAACATTTTGTTTTCGACGATCGTCCCCAAATAAATTGATGTAAACAGAAAAATTGTCTATAGGCCCTTATAAATGATTATCACAAAATTAAATCACAAAAAAAGTGAATTTACGAGCTAAAAATTTTTTTTTGTTTTCGCAACCTGAAAAAATCCGCTTGCTCATTTTTAACGCTAAAGAAGAAAAACTATGTACATGAAAAACAGGAAAAAAAGTTCTACCCCTAAATATTAAACTAAATATGTATATAAATCACAGTACTATTATTATTATTATTATTGTTATTGTATAGATAATTTTAAATGTTAAAAATCTTGTTAGAGTTTGGTGGTTGCAAATCATGTTTATATGACTTACGTGAACACAAAAAGCGGATGCGTCGTGACCATCCGCTCCACGGGTTTACATACGCCATCTAAGTTAAAAACGTAGCCAGCAATATGTACATGGGTTATATAATTATATATAATTAAAAGCGAAAGAGAATTAACGCTTCGCGGCCAAATTTTTGCGCAGCTGAGAAACGCGCGCCCTTAAATATTCTTGCCGCCTACGCAATTCGTGCACCTTCCTATCCATACTTTCGGATATGTCACCCAGGTGGTCGCAATACAACGACGCCTCCCTCAATATAACCACCTTGGCGGCGCGCTCTCGCGTACTGACTTCGGGCACCAGCAGCCGCAACTCTTCGAAAGAATTGCGCAAATCTATCCTACGTTGTCGTTCCATGTTGTTATGCAAACTCCTCTTCTCCAGCTCCGGTTCGCTGTCGCTGCTATTCATAGTACTATGATTCGCTCGTCTTTTATAAGGCGAGCTCAAATTAGTCCTGTAATAATGTTGTTTGGTACGTTTTATTCCGCGCGCCGTCGACGTCGTCATCGTGACCGGTATTCGCTTCTTAGGTCCCGGAACCGTGCTGCATCTCCTAATCGGGGGGAGCGTTTTAATGCCGCCGGTGATTTGTTTGTTTGTTATGGCGGACGCCACTTTGCGCTGCAGTTGCTGCTTGTCGCGGTTCGAAGGGTTCGTCGGCAACGCCAAGGTACGATTGCTTGGCCCATTTTGAGTGTCGCCTATCGAGACGACGTCGATTTCTTCCTCTGCAAATAGAAAAAAAGAACAAATACAATTTAGATCTTTATCTGGTCAAAAAGAAGTAAACCAGTTCAAGTTGTGAAAGTGAATTTGAAAAAAATACCGAATTCCGAACGGTAATTATCGCAACTATCGGATAATTAATTAATGTATAGGGTGGGACACGCGTGTTTCAAAACAAACCTATTACGAAAAAAATTCCGCAATTATATAAATAAGATTGAGATAGTTAGAATCAAAAACAAAAGCAACTGATGACAAATGACACAAAAAACAGTATAAGAAAGTAAACAAAAAATAGTACAAAAATAACATATCCACATTGTATAAATATACCCAAAGACAAAAATTAATATTCTTGAGAAAGAACAATTAGTGTCGTCACGTGATTGTCATATCTCAGTAATTACTTATCGAATCAAAAATGAATATTGTTATCGATATTAAGATTTGTGGTTAGGACCCATAAAAACAAAATAAACGCTGTTTTTCCGCAAAAAATTCAAATTTTAGTGTTTAGATCCTACGCAACTTTCGGTGAATGGGTTTTGTATTAAATGGAAAACCTCCAGCGTCATCGCGGTAGGGTGTAGATGTTGGCGCGCTTTTTTGATGCGGGTGACGGTAATTATTATTAATTACAAATAAATTGTTTAATGCAAACAATGGTAACTAATGTGGCGCGATCGATATCTGAATAAAACGGAAAAATTCAATTTTTTTTACTTTTCTGTTGGAAAATATAGTGGAAGCAACGAAATAACAAAATTTTGAAACGACAAATAATTCAATGATTTTCGAATTTAAAAAAGAAAAAAGAAAATAGGCGGAAAAAATTTTTTTGTTAAAACAATTGGTGTCACGTGATCATCATAATTATTTATGGAATCAAAAAATTGTTTAAACAAAAATTGTGTATTATTAAATTACCAACAACTTTTATTAGAAGAAAAAATGTGTAAAATGAATATATATGTCGATATTAAGAGAATAGAAAAATATTTGTAGGTTAAGGACCCATAAACCAAAATAAACGCTGTTTTTACAAGAAAAATCAAATATTGGTATTTAGATCCTATGCAACTTAAACATAAATATTTCAAAATAAAACGAATAAATTAGAGTTTCACAAAAATTAAAATAAAACCACTAAGAACAAAATAAAAACAAAATTTTTAAAACTGAACTAGAACAGATAACACAAAAACTGTCAAAAATACTTATTTAAAAAAATAAAACAAATGAAAAAGATTAAAACAAAACAAATTAAACAAGAAAACGGATTAAAAAGAAACAAAAATAATATTATAAAAACTATAAATATTTAAAAAATTTTTTAATAAACTGTTCCTACTTAAGAAGTATGAAAAAACAAAATTTAAGCAAAAATTACATTTAATGATTAAAATTTAAAAAATAAATTAAGTTTGTATTTCTAAAACTTTTAAAATAAAATTAAAACAAAGGAATCATAAACAATACAGTTGTTTTTGCAAAAATTAAAGAAATTAACAAAACAATATAAAAAAACTTGATTCCAAATTATATTTAAAAATGAAAATAGCTCACGAATTCAAATTATTAAACCACTTTAAAAATAACAAAACAAAATACATACAATCAAAAAAAAAAAAAACGAAAACGTCAAAAATATGTTAAAAAAAAAATTCGACGCTGTTAAAAAAATAAAAAAATAATTTAATAGAACAAAACAATATAATAAAGTTAAATTGAAAAAATAGTAGGAAATCAGAAAGTACAAAAAACTTAGTAACATACACTACAATTTATAGATAAAACCGAGGACAAAAAAATTAATATTCTTGAGAAATTGTTAAAACAATTGGTGTCACGTGATCGTCATATCTCAGTAATTACTTATCGAATCAAACTGTGTATTATTAAATTACCAACAACTTTTAATCAAAGACAAAAGTGTAAAATAAACATGTATGTCGATATTAAGAGAATAGAAAAATATTTGTAGGTTATGGACCCATAAAATTGATTAATGCAAACAGTGATAATTAATTGAAAAAAGAACAAATTTAAAATAAAAACATTTGACGCTAAAAAAAAAAACAATAAACCAAATGTAAGAGCAAATTAAAAAAAACAGAACAATAAAATAAATCAAAACTGGACATAAACCAGAGTACACAAAAAAAAGAAATTTGTCAAAAAAAACTTATTTAAAAAAATTAAAAAATTAAAAAAATAAAAAACCAAAGCATGGCTTACTTAAAAAAAATTAAACTTTTTGAAAAGACCCCGGTTCTACTGATTCAAACAAAACAAAATAAAAAGAAACGCAAAAAATAAAATGCCTGCAGAAAAAAAAACAAATTAAGAAACAAAAATAACATTTTTAAAAAATAAAAATATTAAAAAATTTTTTTAATAAACCTACTTAAGAAGTATGAAAAAATAAAATTTAAGGCAAAAATATATTTAATGATTAAAACTAAAATAAATATCAATTCAAAAAGGTTAGCAAATTAAAAAATTGTACACAAAATAATAACGAATAATTTAAATAATAAAAACAAAATTAAAGGAACTAACGAAACAAACTCGAAAATAATTAAAAACATAATTCTAAAAAAAACATTTAAAAATGGTAACAGCTCGAAACTAAGAAACAAAAAGCAGGAAAATAGTTGTGACACTAAAACAAACAAGAACAAAAATAAAACAAAACAAAACATAATAAAAAAAATAAGTAACATGTAGATACTTTTTGTTTTATTTTTTACTACTGCTGCCGGAATATTACTACATATTTTACTTACTTTATTCAATTGTTTAATGCATATGTATTTAAACTTTTTTTTCTAATTGATTGCTTGATTTTATTTTACAATAAAAATTTTGCTTACTTAATTATATCAATAAAATGTTCAATTTACGAAAGTGTTTAGTGCAGTTTTTTTAATTACTGAATCTAATATCTTTTCTGTTTTTAAAACTTTTTGAATTATTTTTTGTTTTTTCATTAAATACATTTTAGGTTAAATTTGGCTTTAATTCGCATTTCTCAATCATTGATTTCGTTCGATTCGGATTAAAAAAATTTAAATTTAATTTTTTAATTATTTTTGTTTCTTAATTGATGTTCACATATTTTTTCTCATTCCTTAATTTTTAATATATTGTGTTGCTGTTTTTAAGGGTTTTATTAGATTAAATTTTGATGTATTTTTTAACAGAAATGTTTTTTTTTTAGGTTTATTAATAACGTTTTTTCGAAAAGAGTCTCTTGTTTTTGTTTCTTCATCTTCAGTTATTATCTACAGTTTTTTACCATGAGCACTGAGTGTTTTTAAAGAAAAGAAGTTGACAGTCATTCTGTTGTTACTTTGTTTTATTTTTGTTTTTGTTCTTATAATATTTTATATACCTATTTTTTATGCTCTTGTCTGCTCTTTTTTTTTGTTATTTTGGTTTGTACGCTAGGCTTTTTTCAGCTGGCTGTTTTCAAGATTCCTTTTTCTTGTATTCCTTTTTTTTTCATTGTCATTTGTAATTAATGTTCAAGTTCTTTTGATTATATCGACACAACTGAATTATTTAATCCTTCTGCAACTTTAATTATTTATGTTTTTTTCTAATATAGTTTCTGATGCTATTTTGTTTTTATATTTATTTTTAACTTTTTTTAATGTGTTCAACTGTTTTTATGCATACGTGTCTTAGTTTTTTGTATTGTAAGAAATAATTTGCTTACCTACATCGTTCATGTTTTTTTTGGCATCAAGTCTTTTTTAATTATTTTCTTTTTCTTTAATTTTTCAAAAAACAACAGAATTTTTGATGATTCCGTTTGCTTTAATTTTGTTCTAAAATTAAATTGTTTGTTTTAATTTTATCTTTTTTATTTTTTATTGTTTTTGTAATTGTTTGTTTTGTCTCACGTCATTTCAAACCTTTAAATTTCTTTTAACTTATTTTTATCTTTACTTTTGTCATTTGAAAATCATTAATTTTTTTTCTTTTGTACGCTACGCTTATTCTAACTGACACCTTTTTTGTTTTGTTTTTAATTTTTTATGCCAACTCTGATCTTGCATATATCTGCATATTTTTTTAGGTTTTTTGTCTATTACTACTTTTATTTCGCGTTTCTTTATTTGTTTTTTTTTTTTTTAATTTAACTTAATTATTGTAACGATTTCTACATTGTTTCTTAATTACTTTTATTTAGATATTCGTTTTTACTTATGTTAAATTTTGGTTGTTGAACCCGCAAAGTTTTATTTTTATTTTTCACTATGCTTAAACAAATACCTAGGTATCTTTATTATATCAATAAAATTTTCAATTTACGAAAATGTTTAAAGAAATATTCTTTTAATCTCTGAATTTCTTCTTAATTTTGAATTAGATTTAATTTTTTGTTTTATATTTTTGCTTAAATTGTTTTTGTTTTTTTATAAGTTTTTTTAAAATTTTTTAAATATTTTTAGTTTTTATCTCAATTTTCGTGTTTCTGTTTTTTTTTTTTTTTACTTTGTGTTTAAGGATTCGATTTAATTTCTGTGTCGACTTATGGTTATAACTTTAGTTTTTCAACAATTTCCATGTTTTTTTAATTCACAAACAAGAAATCAAATTATTGAATAAAATAAATTTTTTTAAAAACAGCAAATGAAATAATATACATATTTTTTTATTTTTATCAAAACTCGGTGCAAAAAGTAAAGAAATCAATTTTTTTAAATAAAAAGAACGCAAGAAACAAAAAGTAAAAACATACGCAAAAAATTGTAAAAATATTAAACCCGTAATATAGGTAATTCGAAAGCAAAAAATCGAGTAAAAAATATAATCATGAAATTTCAACAAATTATATTAGGGAATAATCAGCGGAGGGCTTACCTCTGGTGGCGATATCTGTGATTGAATATCTCGTGCAATTCTAACCTTAAATTTTAGTATAAAATTCAATGGGTTGCCAATATGTCATTTTGGAGCACCATCTACTGGGCGTGATTATTCCCAATACAAGAAAATGATAAAACAATACAAAACACACACACATCAAGGTGTGACTGATAAAATCAAAATAAACTACTTATTATTTTTAAAAAACTTACACAACTAATCAAATAGTAATAGTTTGTGGAACTCTGCAGTAAGTGAACTTATCAACATTGCGAAAAAAAGCTAAGCGCATTTTGAACGCAATATATCATCAAATTCCTACCAACCGAATTTAACAGTAGTCAGTCATAATTACACGAGTTTCGCCTTTATGGGGCTCATCAGGGTAGCTCGAACCCGATCTAGAAATAGCAGCTCAACTAAATACTGTACAAAAATACTAATAAAGTTTAGTAAAATAAAGAAAGCCGTGATTTTCAAGAAAATGTACTAAAATAAAAATAAACAAAAATATTACGGAAAAACATTCACGTTATCCTATATCTTAAAATTTTATAATGTTTGCAGGGAAAAATCAAAGTTATCTCACGTCAAATACAAACAGAACATACACAACAAGCGTGTGTATGCCGAAAAAAAACCCGATAAAATCAAAATAACTTATTATCGCGTAAAGACGTTCGGGCAAAAAAAAATAATGCGTGCCCGACTTAATAACTTTTTTTTTTAGGTCCGGTCAATAACACAAATTTTAGCTTTTTAATATTAATTAACGTGTCGAGCACCTTCACCTTCTCGATTCCCCTTATCCGAACCCCTCGACGCCAATTTTTTTAACGATTCGCGTGTAATTTTTTTTGTCAATTATATAATTGTACGGTGAGAGTTTACGTAGCTTTTCAGATAACTTAATCTTTCCCCTTCGATAATAGTGACATTTGTATTGACCTACCGAAATATCAGAGAAAAAAAACGGAGCTCGTGTATGTGACTTGATAACGGTATCGCTTAAAATATTCCTCAATGAAACTCGCTGGGAAGGTCTTCTGGATTGTAAAACGAACATGGGGTGCTTTTAGAAAGTTGCTCTTTCTCGGAAGGGTGTTTTGTTCGAAATTTCGTCCTTGAAAGAATTTGGGCAAAAAAGACCAAGATGGCGTTGGACGCCCGAGTGGAAAAATACTCCGGGCAATTAAAACTTGCTAATTACAAAATCGGAAAGGTTCATCATCCGACTATTTACAATACATAAGGCAACGTAACGTATCAAGGTTGCATTACATCGTTCGCCTTTTTTTTCTATTAAAACTAAATTTGCGTCTTAAAAACGAGGTTAATACACCGCGCGTGTAATGGTCAAGTCATGTTCAAGGATTTTTTTTGCCACGGGTGTGATTCAACCTGCAAATTTTAAGTTCATGGTTGGGTTTCCGTACGGGGGATGCATTCGCAGGTAGTCTACGCACAATGAGTTTTTCGAAGCCAGGTGGTTAAATGTTTTTTTTTTCCTTCCTTTTCAAATTGGCTCTGGATTTCGCTTGCGAATTTTCGACGTTGACTTGTTCGCATCGTGTAATGAGAGAATGCTGTTCTCGAACTGGATCCGTTAACCACCTTTCACATTCCTCAGCGGGCAATGGATTTTGTCGCTTTTTTTTCCGCGTGCGCCAAGTACGCCACTTTTTTTTAAGGGGAGAAACTCAACGTCGAAAAAGTAGGTTAGCGTCGAAAAGCTTTAATTAGCGAAACACGGAAGACGCGTTACTGTAATAAGGGCAGTAACAGGTATGTGGGTGAAGAAAACTCTATTGATAGATCTCAGTAGGCTATATATAAACGAAACGACGACCTCGGCGCCTTTTTTCGTTGCCCCATCGTATACTTTTTCCACGTGGAACTGCAATTGGCCTTGGCGTAAGCCGCGATTTTTTTTATAATCCGAATTTATTGTGATATAATCGACGCCAACGTACAAACGGCGTCAATTTATCATTTAAACATACTCACACCTTAAATAGATTGTAAATAAACCGGCGATAACTCCGAAATCTATTACATAACCTCAATGCTCCCGATTTTGTATTGTTTAATTTTTTTTACTAATAAACTCATAACTCCTACGAACCGGAACCAATTAATGCGCGCTCTTGCTACGAAGAATTTGACATTCAATAAAATCGTACATCCACTTCCTGCCATTATAATAATAAAATCATTTAAATGCTGATATTCACTGAATTCTCAGTTTACATAATAATTTTATCATAAGTACACAACTCTCAAGTAGCGAAAATCGACGAGAGACAGGCGGCTGTGAGATAACGAAAACAACAACCGTGATTATCATGAGTCGACCGAAAGAGATCCGGTGGTTCTTGGAAACGCTTTCAATAACAGGAAATCGAGCGGTTGACACCACCTAAAGAAGATAAGGGCGAAGACCAAATCATAATTTATATATAGATGGCGCGCGCGGTCAGGGGTACTCGCACGTGTGAACTCCTAATCTGTCGCTTTGGACTCGAATCCCGGCGAAGCGCTTTTAGAACCCTCCGGGAGGGGGGTAACGCTGTAAAAATATTACGTAAGCGAAATTTCGCCGACAAGTCGTAATATGAAGAAGTTTCTAAGAAGCTTAACGGTATAATAACCCGCGCCAGGTAACAAGCCGTAGCTCTCCAAAAATCAAAGATAACGATACACTAGCAAATCTAAGTAGGTCGAATAGATAATTTCATCCTATAACCAAAAAAATTTTCACCACGTCGTCGATCAAAAACAAAAACCTTATCATCGTGATAAAAACTGGGTCAACCGAAAAATAAACAATACTTACCGAATTTGCACGGAAACGGGAGCAGAAGAAATCATCATCCAAGTAGGCCGAATTTTTGTTTTTTAATCGACGCCTACTTTTAAACGGCTCAAAATTGCAAATTTTTCATACGCACACTAATTTGCAAAACGACTTTCAATTGCGGTTGTTTGAAAAACTTGGCGAGCAAGTAGGTCGGCGTTTAATTTTACCATAAACCTGAAAATTTCCTACACCCGTTTCTTAGAAAACTGTTCTAAAAGCGTTTCTCTAAGTAGGCTGGTCAATAGAAAAAGGACCCCCATTGTCATCGTGTCGTTAATTCTCAATTTTTTTCTTCGAAAGAAGGTAAATTGTTTTCGAAGTCGAAGGGAATTAAAGAAAACAAATAGCTTTTAAAGCAAGCGGATTTAACTGTTTAAACAATATACCTACAATAGAAAATAATCCCCCGATTCAAGTACGCCAAAGTCATTCTCATCAAACCAATAAAGGGGGAACAAAAACAAAATTTGTTTTGGCAACAAAATGTAAATTTCAAAAAGCCAGTCCCAACATCTTCTAGGAAGTGAAAAATGTTCTCAAACGAGTTAGTTTTAGCAACAACAAAAAAACCCATTTAGATCTAGTAGAATAAACAAAACATACAGGAAGTACTACAACAATTTAAAAAAATTCCAAATTATCGACGTTAATGACACTTGGTTCCCAAGTCGCAACAGGCAACTATAAAACAGGAAACAGTTTAAAATTTAAAAAGAGGAGAAATCACACAAAAAGCGAAACTTATAATCGGCAATTTAGAAACATCTGCAGAATTTAAAAATAAACTAAAAACGAGTTTAAAAAAAAACGATCTGTGAAGATATTCGAATTTAATTAATGCACAAAAAATATCGACTTAATTGTCGAGGAACCCATGATGAAATCAATCGTTTTACAAAACCATCAATTCTTATGCCAATTTATTTAGAAGAAATGAATTAAATAATAATTTTTCAAATTGGATCGATTCCTATGAGGAAGCAATTGTTTTAACAACGCCCACTTAAATTAATCTCAGATATTCAAAAATAAACCCAATTATTTTTTAAATAAATTTAAAAAAACAAAAAAAAACAAAGAATATTATGTATGATGCGAATTTATTCATAAAATTATAGGATGCGAGGTGCAGTTCTGTAACATACCACTTTAAACGCAAAACTAAAAAACAAACACAAGTTTTTAAATAAGAAATAAAACAATTGATTCTTCAAGAGGTGAAAAATGGAGAGAAAGATCCAATTAATACGAAAAAATTTTGAAAACAAAAAACTAAAAGAACATAGTTTTCTATAAAATATAAAAAAAAAAGCGAGAACATTAAAAAACAGCACAAAATAACATTTTATAGTGGCTGAGCGGATGCATCTTTAAATCAAGGAGGCGATAAAAATTTCGATTTTGTTTGCCTTCATTTTCTTTAAGCAATTTGTTGAAAGTTACTCGCATGATACAAAGAATTTTCGTTGACTTGCATTTTTAAATTAATAGTTTGGAAATTCTTGCATTTACATTTTATCATACCGATTAGATTTTGGGCATAATACGGATAGCCACAAGTGCACTTTCATTCATTCAACCAAACCAAAATATCTTCAATAATATTAATACAACATTGATGTAAATTTTACTTTCGACAACTTTTATTTTAACTTTTTTTTCCGTAAAAGTATCGAAGTATAATTAAATTCCGAGATACGATACACAATATCTTCAATAACACTAAAACGATTTATTGTAACCGTGTAACGAAAATAATGCGTTTCGTATCGGTTACATAATTCCGATATTTTGATTCGATAATTTATTTCCAAAATACGATGAACATACGACCAACCAAAGTTGATACAAATTTTACTTTCGACAACTTTTATTTTAATTATTTTTCTGTAGAAGTATTGTTTTTTGATGTATAATAGATTCCCGAGATTCGATTCCGAATATCTTCAATAATATTAACAGAATTTATAGTAGTGTAACTCGTGTGACGAAAATAATGCGTTTCGTCGCTGGTTATACAGGGTGATTCATAACTATTGGGACATAGGCTAAGGACGGGTTATTTAGGCTAAAATATGACCATAAGACCCAATAATCCTTAATAAAATATTGCTGTCGGAAAAAGATACAGAGCGTTAAATTAAAATGTTTTTTTTTTCATTTGTTAATAATTTCATTGTAAATTTATCAAAATCGGCAGAGAGGCATAAGTTTAGACCAAGAACATTATTTTATGAAATATTTTACAATTTGTTGTAGGGGCGCCACGTGAATGATTCTGATGATGAAATCGATTGGTAACTTTTTGAGATAACTTTTTAGTGATTTTGATTCGAGAATATGACGTAAACATCATTTCTACACAATATTGGCACTCCTGTTTAAATACAATCATTTCATCTGATTCCGAGAAAAACGCAGTTCGTAGTGTCAGAAGAGGATTTCAAATATTACTTCATTTATTAAGGGTACGTTTTGGACTGTCAAATAATTATGCTTTTTGTAGCTTTTGATAAGAATTGATAAATTTACAGTGAAATTATTAACAAAGATGAAGAAAAAATTTTTTTTATCTAATGCCTCGTATCTTTTTCCACAGCAATGTTTTATTAAGGCATATTGTGTCTTATGGTTATATTTTGGTCTAAATAACCCGCTCACTATGTCCCTATAGTTAACAATCAGTTATGATAGATTCAATAATTACTTATTTTAAATCTTTTTTCCGTAAAAGTATCATTTTGATCTATAATAGATTTCCGAGTGTAGGATATAAATATCTACAATAATATTAACACGATTTATGTGATGAAAATTATCTCGTCACCGGTTACATGATTTTAATTCGATAATTAATTTCAAAATACGAAAAATACATAAGACCAACATTATATCACCGCCCACTTAAATTAAAATTGTTTTTACTTATGTTTATAATTTGTACATTTTATTTCTTGTTTTGTATTTTACCAGGGAGTGGTTTAGACGTTTATCCGATAATAAAGAAAGCAATACGTAATCAAAGTAACAAAAAGTTGTTGTAAATTATGTTTTCGACAACTTTTATTTAAACGTTTTTCATCTAATAATACGATTGCAAGTTTTTTTTGTTTTGCAAACTAACCCCCACCCCCTTTTGGTTTCAAATTTCACACACGCATTTTTACGGTAAATAATTTATATCACAGACATCTCTAACCTCCAATTCATAACGCTCTGTTCCAATTTGCTTGACATGTACGCAAATATTTGTTCAATTACAAATAATGGAAATCGTTTTTCAAGTTGTCAATGAAAAACCCAAGATTAACCGAAAAAAAAATAATTTATAAGGTATTTAGTGTCGAAAGAATGTTGCTATATAACATCGGTTGGCCGTGAAACCAATTGTTTTTTTCCATGGCGCTGAACTTGCTTCAATTCACCCACCATTGCCTGGGGATCTTTAGTGGAAGTGTACTACCACGGAAGAGCTGCTTCCTTTGAAACACCCAAATCTCCGATATTTTTTTTTGTTACAATATTGCAACTGCGAACACTAAATACACCTTCGTATTGTTACGGTTGCTGTTTGGGGTCACGTCGCCATCTTTGTTAGATTATATAACGCCAGTGGCGTAACTCATTAAATTAATAACTTGCTATTAATTATATATTGTTTCCTTCTTTGTGCAATATAGTTAATTTTTGTACGAACGTATACGCTTACGTAGGGATTAACTTAAATTGTAAAGGATATATGTTTAATTTGTGCCCTGTTCCTTTTTTTTATGGGTGTGTTATTAAATATAACGTTTTGTAGGTTACATGTGCCTCTCTCTCTTTATTGTATTTATTGCTCACTTTTAATTTGTTACGGTTGATTGTTGCGTCTGTTTTTTTGGTTTCGGAAGCAGGTTTGTATCCACGCATTAGGACTATGGCGGCCTCGGTTTAATTCAAGACAGTTCTGAAGAAGCGGTGGATCCTTTTTCTCACCCACGCCCTACTCTTCGGCTGCCGGCAACACTTATCTTTCTTCAATTAACCGTAGCACAATACAAAAACAAATATAAAAATTAATCACCAGAAAACAATAATTATTTTAGTAACATTAAAAAAATTCTAATCACAGAAAACTAAACTTAACTAAAAAAACATATACGATAATCATTTAAAGCATCTTCAGCGACATTAATTATATAAAAAAGTTGTTGCACATTATATCTTCGACAACTTTTATTTAAAATTAAAGTACGCAAAACAATTCAATAAAATACTATTACGTTTTTCCTCGATTTTTTATTGTTGCATATTTAGTATTAGTCATTTAAATTTAATTTTAAAATTTCTTATTTTTATGAGAATTAATCTATTTCGTTAGAGTTGGTTGTGTGGCCCCCTTTCGTTAGCTTTTAAATTGCCGTTTTGTTGTACAAAATTTATTTTTCAAACAAATATGGGTATCCCTTCAACTATCCCAATAAAAAAATCAAGTTGCCCGTGAAATCCTAATTATTTTTTTTTCAACAAAAAATATATAAAAATTAATACAAACGGCTAGAAGAATTTTTGTCGCCTCACCAAAAACCAATAATTATTTTATTATTTTTAAAAAACATATTTAATAGCAATACAAAATGTTTTCAATTTAATCAATTGATTCTTTAGAGGGGACAATTGTAAAAAATTAAAAAAATATAAAGGATAACAGTTCCAATCACGGAAACATGTAAATCATGGAACAATTTTACTAAGGTTCCTGAAAAAATAATCGAATATAATGTTGTAAATTATATTTTTGACAGACTTTTATTTAAAATTGTTTTTAAGTATTTGATCGAAGTTGGCTATGAGCAAAACAATTCAAAGAATATCAGTAATTAATTAATCATTTTTCCTCAATTTTTATTGTTTTTGCAAATTTAGGACTCCCTGTTTAAATTTTATTTTAAAAATTTCTCATTTTTACAAGAATCAGTCGGATTTTACTTAATCCATTTTGTTAAAAGTGCGCTTGTTCGGAAAAATTTCTCCCCCTTTCTTTAGCTTTTAAATTTCACGTACTCATTCTTACGGTACACAATTCAATTAATAGACAAATAATGGAAATCAGTTTAATTATCCCAATAAAAAATCGGTTGGTCGTGAAATCAATTGTTTTTTCCATGTCAAACCAAAAAAATTTAAATTATAAAAACAACAGAATTTTGGCCGCCACTTATTATTTATATTAAACTTATATTTAAAAAAATATTTAATAGCAGTACAATTTTTTTAAAATAATCAATTGATTCTTTGGACGGGACAAATGTAAACGCAAAAAAATTAAAAACAATTACAATCACGGGAAAAAATAAAAATTAAAAATAATAAAATAAAAGCATGGAACAACTTTTCTAAAGTTGCTGAAAATTGATTTTATTCGAGCAGTGTGTCTGTGTTTGAAAGTTTTCCCCTTCCCCCTCTTTAGCTTTTAAATTTCCGTACACATATTTACGGTACAAAATATATTTTAGAGGCAAATAATAGAGATCCCTTCGATCGGTTGGCCGTAAAATTAAATTTTTTTCATGACAATCCAAAAAACATTAATTAATTTAGTGAACTTACTAAAAAAAACAAAAAAAATACAAAATGTTTCAAATAATCAACTGATTCTTTGAAGGGGTCAACTGTAAATAAAGAAATTTTAATATTTTTAACAACAAAGGTGGCTTTGCAAAACAAATTAATGTTTTCATGGATAACTTCGATTTAGAAGATAATAACTTCATTCTTTTGTGCTGCAAATGTTCTCTTTGGATTTTATTTTAAAAAGACATGTAGTACCCCAAAGTATGCCTTTTTTAAATACTTTTGTTTTCTATAAGTTGAATTAATATAAAAAATTTTCATTCTCATAATTTTTTTATTATTTGATTTATTTTTATTTTACCAAATGTCTGATATATAATCTGATTTTTATAATATTTACAATAACTGAAATTAATCGTTAATTTTTTTAAAATGGGACCCGTTGTCGTTTTTCACTTACTTGAATTTGTCCGAGTTGGCTGTGTTTGGAAGCTTTTTCAAATGTTTCGATTTTTTGACTTTTTACCATTGCCATTTTATTGAGTCTTAAAAATACATGTATATTTTTACGAAAAAAACTACATAATTTTTTGGTTTTACTTAATGGATTTTGTTCGAGTTGGCTTCATCCTCCTCTATAGCTTTTAAATCTCACGTGCGCATCATTTTTACGGTACAAAATTTATTTTACGGACAAATAATGGAAATCCCTTCAATCGGTTGGCCGTGAAATCAATTGTTTTCTTTCCACGACAAACCAAAAAATAAAAAAATTATAAAAACGACAGAATTTTTTGCCGCCACACCAAAATGTTTACAATTTTTTCAAATAATCAATTGGTTTTGAGGGGGCAACTGTAAACACAAAAGAAATTATAAAACAATTCCAATACTATAAATCGTGGAACAACTTTGGTAAGGGTGCTGAAAAAGTCCCATACCTTCATTGTTAAAGGGGGTTTGGCAAAGCAAATGTTTGTTTTTTCCATAGCAAACCAAAATAATAAAAAAATTATAAAAACGACAAAACGGCCACACCAAAAAGCTATAATTATTTTAATACATTTTTTAAAAAAATATATTTAATAGCAATTCAAAAAATATTTTGAATTTTTTCATATAACAAAAATGTTTACAATTTTACTTTAAATAATCAATTGGTTCTTTGAGGGGGCAACTGTAAACACAAAAAAATTATAAAATAAATTCAATTACTATAAACCGTGGAACAACTTTGGTAAGTTTGCTGAAAAAGTTCCTACCCTCTTTCTTTCGATTTTATTTTTAAAAAAAAAATGTGGTACCCCAAAGTATGCCCTTTTTAAATACTTTCGTTTTCTATAAGTTGCAGTAACATAACACAAACTTTTTCATTTTCTTGTACTATTTATTATTTTTTATTTGATTCATTTTTATTTTACCGAAGATCTGATTAGCTTTTAGATAACTGAAATTTGCATTTAATAGCAATTCAAAAAATATTTTGAATTTTTTCATATAAACCAATATGTTTACAATTTTTTCAAATAGTCAATTGGTTCTTTGAGGGGCAATAGTAAACACAAAAAAATTATAAAATAATTCCAATCACTATAAATCGTGGAATAACTTTGGTGGAGGTTGCTGAAAAAGTTTCATACCCTCGTTTTTAAAGGCGGCTTTGTAAAGCAAATGTTTCAATGGATAACTCGACTTCGAAAACAATAACATCATTCTTTTTCTGATGTAGAATTCCGCTTTGGATTTTATTTTTAAAAAATGTGGTATCCCAAAGTATGCCCATTTTAAATACTTTCGTTTCTATAAGTTGCAGTAACATAACACAAACTTTTTCATGTTCCTATACCTATTTTTTTATTATTTGATTTATTTTATTTTACCGAAGATCTGATTAGATTTAGATAACTGAAATTTGTATTTTCAAAAAATTTCTCCACCCCAACCCTAGAGCTTTTAAATTTCAAGTATGCATTTTACGCTACAAAATTTATTTTAAAGACAAATATGAAAAAATCCTTCAATCGGTTGGTCATTATTTTTTTTTCCATAACAAACCAAAAAATTATAAAAACGACAGAATCTTTGCCGCCACACCAAAAAGCTATAATCATTGTAATACACTTTTAAAAAAATATATTCAAATGAAATTCAATAAATATTTTTAATTTTTTCAAATAGGTAATCAATTGGTTCTTTGAATGGTGTACTGTAAATACAAAAATTTTTTAATTTTTTTTCCATAGCTAACCAAAAAAATTTTAAAAATTACAAAAACGACAGAATTTTTGTCGCCACACCAAAAAGCTATAATTATTTTAATATATTTTAAAAAATATATTTAATAGCAATTCAAAAATATTTAGAATTTTTTAAATAAGTAATCAATTGATTCTTTGAAGGATGTACTGTAAACACAAAAATTTGTTTTAAATTTTTTTTCCATAGCAAACCAAAATTAAAAATTACAAAACGACAGAATTTTTGCCGCCACACCAAAAGCTATAATTATTTTAATACACTTTTATAAAATATATTCAATAGCAATTCAAAAAATATTTTGAATTTTTTCAAATAGGTAATCAATTGATTCTTTGAAGGGTGTACTGTAAGCACAAATTTTTTTTTTCCATAGCAAACCAAAAAATTTAAAAAATTATAAAAACAACCGAACTTTTGTCGCCACACCAAAAGCAATAATTATTTTTTACGCTTTTAAAAAATATATTTAATAGCAATTCAAAAATATTTTGAATTTTTTAAATAGGTAATCAATTGATTCTTTGAAGGAGGTACTGTAACCACAAGAATTTTTAAACTTCAAACACTATACATCATGGAAATCAGGAATCGTTGCCGTTTTTCAATTAATTTATTTTGTCCGAATTGGCTGTATTTGAAAGTTTTTTCAAATATTCTTTTTTGACTCCCTTACCCTTTTCAAATTTACCATGCCATTTTTTTGAGTCTTAAACATACATCTATATATTTTAGGCTGTGTTCTTATTTGGACCCCCCCCCCCCCAAATAGCCCATACGAATTTTTACGGCATAACATTTATTTTAGAGACAATTTTCAATTGGTTGGTTATTGGTAAAATCAATATTCTTTATTCATGAAAAAATTATAAAATATTATAAAAACGACAGAATTTTTTACCACCACACAAAAACCAATGATTATTTTAGTAAACTTTATTTAAAAAAAAATTAAAAAACAATACAAAAAGTTTTCAATTTTTTCAAATAATCAATTGATTCTTTGAAGGGGGCAACTGTAACTTTCGTTGTTAAAGGCGGTTTTGCAAGACAAATGTTTTCATGGATAACTTCGATTTAGAAGATAATAATATCGTTTTTTTGAACTGTAAATTTTAGCGTTGTATTTTATTTGTGGCATATGGTACCCCAAAGTATGTCCTTTTTCGGGCATAAACCGATTAGCCAAAGAGTACTGAAGTTTTAATTCTCTTAATAGTATTTTTCAAAATATGTACAAATACTGAAATTTTCAAAAATTGATTTAGTTCCAGTTGGCTGTGTTTGGAAGTTTTTTTTTAAATATTCTGATCCGTGCGCGTTCAAAATTGCAATTTTTTTTTGAGCCTTAAACATACATGTAGGTATATATTTTAGACACCTACGCAAATATTTGTTCAATTACAAATAATGGAAATTCCCTTCTCGATGGAAAATCCGAAATTTACTAAAGAATAAGAAGCCCAAATGTTATCAACGAAAAAATTGTCGCAATTAACGCCGACCGAAAATAGGAAACGAATACGTCGGAAGTAGCACAAAAAATTAATATTTTTTGCGTCGCCTAAACTTAAAAAAAAACAGTTCGCGAATTCAATTGTTTTTGCAAAGTCGAGCGGAAGTGAAAAATACCAGCCCGAAAAATGACAATGTGCAAAATATTTATAAAAAAAACAACAATGCATTAGAAAACGGCATGGAAAAAATAAACAAAAATGTGAAATTTCAGGAAATAATCACACGCGATTGCATTAGAAAGTAAATCAAAGAGAGATATACACGCGACATATTGTAAGAGAAATTTATATATAGTAGGCGGTGAACGTCGCAGACTCCCCCATAGAAAATTTCGAACAGAATGCTTTGCGCGACACGTTTTTTAAAGCAAATTTTGATCCACATGTCGGGCAGATGATTTTTGTAAAAACAAGTTACGTATTTATTACTTTAACGATAATAATTATTTGCTAAGGTTTCAACAATGAATGGAATTTCCTGCATGCCCCCCTCAACACCGCGGCGCGTACGCCAATAACCCCTTCTTTCCAAGAAAATTTGCAACAAATGCGGTTTCATCTTCGCTTCCGGTACAGTTACGTATGAGAAAATTCGACCCTTGGCCTACTTTAATCAAAGATCGATTAAAAATATGGAATGAATGAAAAGTTGTTAATTTTACTCGTAACCATATCCTGGGAAAGATGTGCTTAATCTACATTATTTCCTTCGACATTTAGCCACAAGTTCCTTCCTGCGATTATGATCACGGGGGCATTTGTTTATCTCTGGTAGTGTCGGTGATGCCGTTATTCGCAAGGTGGCCATACAGACTGGTTTTTTTTTGCTCCCCTTTCCTCCAGACGTATCGCTAGACGCGACCGTGATGGGGGACATGGGAGAAAATTCGCGAAGTGTGAGGAGCGCCGGCGGCGGCACAGCAGCAGCGCGCGGCCCGCCCTCTCATTGATATTGTCTGGTGCTAATAGTCTCGATCTTTAAAACGTCGGCCTTCGTACGTGTGGTCAGTGGCCGCCGACAAAATTTCGGCGGCGCACTAATAAACACTTCGTCCTTGTTTTTCGTAAAATATTCGCACTTGTCTTTTATCTACGATTCGATTCGACACCAACACGTGGACCGTAAATATAATCATCCAAGGTCGCGACGTTCGCACAGAAATTTTCATGGGAGAAAGAGAGAGACGCACGGGCGCGACTACTTTAAATTTGGCATGTGGAACCGGCGAAAGAGCGCAACGCTCTGCTCTAAGGACGAATGCGCCATTTTAACAAAACGATGACTCCTCGGCAAGGTCTCGAGCGCGTTGCCCTTATCAGAGTAGGCATTCGCGAAAAAGGACGCTCTGCGTCAAGAACGGTGCCAAAAAAAAGCGCCTTCCGATCAATAAAAGCTTTTTGCCGCATTGCAATCAAGACACGTGTGTAGTTGACGATAACGACGGTCCCATAATCAAAATTTTATTTAAATTCGGCGCAAATCCCTTATCACCAGCGTTAAGAAAACTTACGTAACCTCAAAAAAATCCCTGACACACTTGCGTTCCGCAAGAGAAACCTCCGCCAATTATTTAATCTAAGGCAATATCCGCGCGCGAAAATTACTTAGAAAAAAAGTGAAAGTTTTCGGTATTATCACCACCTTCTAATCGTTTTCATCGCCGAGCTAGCTACCTCCGGGTAAGGTACTCGAAAAAAAAAACACGTATGGGTGCAGCGTCAAAGACAATAAAAAAAAACTGTTCAACACAATCACTTGTGCTCCACATTTGATATTTGCCCCGATTTCACGGCCAACTAAGATCCGTAAAAATCGGAAACAAATTCTACGAGTACATAAAGAAAGCTGCATAAAAAAACAATTGCGAAAAAAAAAAGACAAGGCCACCCAGGCTTCGGTTGTAATAATGAATGAACCTTAAATATCGTAAACTTTTTTTACTTTACGTAATCCACGCGTACGTATATTGACATTTTGATTAGAATTAAATTACGCGCGGAAACTCACGGTCGAATTTGATTAAATAATTTAGTAAGTAAATAAAAAAGCGACTTTCGATCATTCTAGCAACAATGTGAAACAAAATTACCATATATCGGTAGTTAATTAGTAAATCAATCAAAAGTAGAGCACATAATTCTATGATAAGAGAAACAAATGTATTTAACCTTTCAAGTCTAACTTTCAAAATGACGTAGACGGCTGCTTGATTTTTTTCGATTAATTACAGCAACCAATCAACTTTCGCACATCTCGAAAATTAGTTGGCCGTTTTTTTTTTCACAAGTTACGCGCTCCGATTATACAAGGAGACCGAGAAGAAAGCAATAAATAAATCATAAGCGATTCGATTCATTCTCTAAAAACATAGTAGGTTGTGACAACAAATTAAAAAATAGTACGTAGTGGACTTTCAACAAAAAAAAAACAAATGTGTATATAACCATTCAAAAGACGTTTCGATGGCCTTGAAACAGTGCTTAACTAAACAAGTGAGAGTACTGGTATAAATTTCTCTCGGGAAAAAATGCGGTGGAATTAAAACGTAATGCTGATAACAAAAACGACTTTTAAACGATGCCCTTAGAGGAATTTGAAATATTTTTATTCAAAAACTTTTTGAAATATCGCCAAGTTTGGGTGACGATATTTTTTACGATAAAAACAATAATAGTGCGGCGCATCAGTGAAACTTAATCAGTTAAAAATACAAGCACATTCACATCTCATATTTAATTAAACTATGAAGTCATGGTGGAAGTAACGCATTTAATCTTCTAACAAGTTTTAATCTGTTAAAATAGATCGAGATGATAATTAAACTCGGTGCATTCAAGAGGATCACAGATTTAAATTGTAATTAGATCCGAGTAGGCGTTCTAATAAACTATAAGGTTATGTTTAAATCAGTAATCGCAATAAATGGCCATGATAAGGAAGAAATGCAATCTTAAGTCCCTCCTCCCGCAATATTTATTTTGAATTTAATGTTTATGCGAATTTAATAATAAAATTGGGTTGAAAGCAATTATCTACAACGATAAAAGTAGAATACAATAAACAAAACAATAACGAAATTAAAATTTGTCCCAATTCAACTTGACTGACGGATGACATTTTAATAAATAAGAAGTTTGGCAATTATTTCACAGCCTTCGTTGATGTTTGATCTTTTCAAATAATTGGATAATAAGAAAAACGTTGGAAGCGTCTTCTTATAGCGAAGTGTGTGCAAAAAGATTTTTATACAATGTAGAGGAGGCCATACAGGAACGGCTTCGGATGGATTTTTAAAATTTTATACTCGAATAAAAAATCGCATCGAAGCTTGTGGTCATTCGTTTTCTATGTCGATACTTGCTTCCTTGACAGCATTACGGATTAATTCACAGAAGAGCGTAAAAATTTTATTAACCGATAAAGTCTACGCACAGAAAGCTATTGCAGTACGTCATCAAAATGATTTTTTTATTATTTTTCATGTATCCCATCAAAAGTATAAAGAAGGCAACATGAGGCGTTGGAAAACAAACTCAATTGTCAAAAATGGATTCCCAACCTAAAAATTTTTTTTAAAACCATATTTTGGGAGCATTCAGACACGTGGATAATAGGTACTCAATTAAAAAAAAAAAAAGCTGCGTTGTCATCGCGTAAGCTGTGGCTACAATCGATTTTCGAATCCATATACGTACATTTCGGTTAAAATTGGAAATCTATTATCGTACAGTCGCCTCGAGTAACAATAATAACAATAATTACGACGTTGTCCTTAAAAAAAACAATACAAAGCCGCATAAATAAAGATTGCCATGCAAAAAAGGCGCCATTCAATGTTAAACGCATATAATGTCGGGAAAAAAAAATTTTCGATCCGAAACGCTTATCGAGGCCTGATAATTAGTGTCATTTGACCTAATAATTTTTTAAACGATAAAAGCACGTGTACACAGTTTGCATTAATTAATATTTGACAAGGTTCACAACGTGATCAGAAAATTTGTACGACCTTAAACTTTACAAAAAAAATTATGCATAGACAATATAGGAAACGGTGCTATACGCCGATTGTCGTTTGGAAATGTCACACAAGTGTTACGCAACCGGGTGCAAGCAAAAAAAAATTAAGAGGGAAACTGCGCGCGTAGTAAGCCATGGCCAAGGAGTCGTAGTATCGAAGAACGAGTAGGCGTTGCCCCCGGCTTCGTCGCGGCGCCGTTTCCCAACAACAATCATTTCCCAAAGCGAAAAAACCTTGCCACCGACTTTATTCAAATATTTATTTAACAAATTTTTAATGCACGTGTAAACTAACTCACATTACGACATTCCGAGAATGTTGCTTTAACCTTTTTTTTGCTTTTATCATAAATTAATAAACAACAAAAACCTAAACTCGTTTTTTTAGGTAAAAGTCTCCAACTCTTACGTACGCAATTACGCATCGATTTGTTTTTGTTTTGTTTTCCCTTGAAAGTCAACGCCAACTACGAAAAAAATCCAAAAATACCCTCCCGGTCCCCGAACCCAAATAAATTGCCAATTACCACAAATCAAAATTTTGGCGCATATATTTACGACTCACTTTCACCCGCCACTTTTTGCGGAAAGGTCAAAAAATTTTTCTAATTCCGAAACGTCAATTAAACTAGTTACGCAAGGTGCAATATTACAGTTACCTACGAAAACGAAACAGTTCCCACCAAGAAACAGCTGGGCTGTCGCGATTTTTTTTATTAAGGTCAAAATTTGGCATAGATTTTACCGTTCATGGAAACAAAAACTCTTGGCAATTAGTTGGGCACCGTAATATCCGGTAATTGTTATTTAATGACGCGCAATTTCACTTTTGGAAGATCTTCTAAAAAATTTTTTAACAAAGTTGGCCATGACAGGAAAAGTTAGGTTACAGTTTTTCGTGTAGAAATATTTTGTGAATTATTTTAAATACTAAATACCAAGTAGAAAGCTAGAAAAAACTGGTTTTTAATCGAAATAATAGAACGCTTATAACTTGAGTAAAACAATAAGACATTATTATTATTAGTGGTACAAGCCTTACTCGCAAGAAATTCAATTCAAATAAATTTTTGAGATAAAATTATTCCATAAGTTTCAAACCTAACACTATAGAAGAAGAAACAAACTAGCAGTTATCTAATTCTACAAAAAAAATGCTTAACCTCAAAATGAACTGTCAAAAATTTTTTACATAAAATGATCGAAAACCTTCTGTACAGACAAAAAAATATGTTTCCGGTTAATACAAAAAATATGGAATACTAAAAAAGTTTTGCTTATTTCATGCCCCCCTCACCTTATTTTGTTAAAAAATAATTCCAAACATTATCAATGAAATTAAACTCAAATGGAAATAAAAATTTCTAAAACGCCAAAAGCAAAAACATTTATGACAAAAAAAAAACTACTAAGTAGGCGTTAAAAAAAACAAAAATAGTAAGCGAGTTTCTAATTTCCTTTGCAAGTGGTCATAAGATGAAATTAATAATAAAGAAGAAAACTTTGACTAAAAAATTAATAAATAAAAATGTCACGGATATGTTTACGTAGAACACCCCTCCCCTCTCAACATTTTCCCTTTAAAAAAGTAAACTAAAACAAAAATGTTCTCGATAAAGTAAAACGCCATTATCACAAAAATGTATAATTTATTTCATGTTTTCGAGCCCCCCCCGATAAATAAAATAATTTTTTGAATTTTACATTAGTTGGAAACGAGGTTTGAAGAACATGAAAGAGCAAATTGGCGAACAAGAAAAACTTAAGAGAAATGAAAGTCTCAAAATTTATGGGAGTTTATTTTTTGACATTCAATCAAAATATATTTCTTTAAACAAAATCTTCAAAAATTTATTCCTCAAAAAAATGCTTTTATCATTTACAAAAAAAGTAGGCTCTTAAAAATCGAAGAAAATCCTTCTTTCCTATAATTATTTTTAGAAAACGACACTAAAAAATATTCTGTAAACTAAAAAAAAGTAGAAAAAAATTTAGTATTTTATGTTTATCTCCCAAACACCTCGAGCGTTTAGAATAAGTCGTTCGAGTGCGCGAATAATTTAGGGTTTTGATGGTAAACTGTCATACTTGCGTCAAAAAATGAATACAGTTTTCTGTAACCACGGTAACAAGTGGATATTTTATAAATATCACCAATTACTAGATGTTTACACTTAGATACTTATAGCAACGGCAGTGTTCTTGGTTCCAAAGAATTAAGTAGGCGGGTATGTTTTGACATTTTAAAATTCTAATAAAATGGCGAGCAGGTTCGAGTGAATCAGACATTCAGAAGCACCCAAAGGGTGTATTATCTATCGAAAATTTTAATTTTGTTTTATTCTCAGCCAGTGTTTCAACCGTTTGCACACGGGTAACTTTAAACACTCGCAGAATATTTGTTACTTTCCGCACTCGTCAGGAAAAAACTATTCGACGTATGTAAAAAAACAGAATTGGCTCAACTTTTTTACATAATTTTTTGCCACATCTCCTGAGTACAGTAATATAAAAACTAGGTTAGAATTTATTTTATTTTCCCATGTAATTTTTTTTCAAACAACTTTTTATAGTTAATCAGCTTTGAATTCGCATCGAATCAATTACTTACTTAGATGTTTAGGTTTGATTAAATTAGCTTAGTTAGGTTTTTTGTTTTGTTGCTAGGTTAGTTGAGGTTTAGGTTATGTCAGGTCGGCCCAAAAATCACAATAAATTCCCACAGACTTAACATAGGAAATTAAAAAATTCAAACTTTTGAACCATATAAATAACTAATAACGCTAAGTCCTACGCATTTGAGTAAATTCTATGAAAAAATAATTCAAGTAAAACTTGTAGATACTGTACAAAAATTATTTAAAAAAGCAACGTGTGTAACAACTGCAAAACTTATTTAAAAGAAGTGGAGTAGTGACTATTAAGAAAAGAAGACAAATTGGGGCTTTGACGAATGTGATTCACCAAAAACATCGCCAACCGTAAGAAAAATTAACACGAAAGTGACTAAATCTATCGAGAAAAAAGTAAGCGGTCTAAAAAAAATTGACAAATATAACGGGACGTGAAAAAAAATTTAGGTTATGTTTTAATTTTGATCACAAAATATAAGGAAGCCTCGACATAATGTTTTCAAAAAAAAAAAAAAAAATCGACGTACACGGTTTAGTTGTTTGTTACTTTCCGAACTCGTTAGGAAAATTGGCGTATTTGGTTTAACTACCTACATAATTTTTTTGTCACGTCTCCTGAGTACAGTGATATAAAAACTAGATTAGAATTTTTTTTAGTTCCCATGTCAAGTTTATAGTTTAGGTTTGGTTAGATTCGGTTAGGTTAGGTTTTTTTTTATTTGCGTGGGTTGTAAGTTTAGGTTGAGTATGAATAAAAAACACATGTGTAACTGACAATCTTATATAGAAAAAGTGAAGTATGACGGATGCGAATGTAAACGGGGCGCGAAAATTATTTTAGGTTATGTATTAGTTTTGAAAGCAAAAATATAAGTAGGCTTCGACAAATTGTAAGCGCGAGTTTATATTCTTTTGCGAAAAGAAAAATCGATGTTGTACTTTAGAACACTCGCAGAATATTTGTTACTTTCCGCACTTGTTAGGAAAATAACTACTATTTGGCCTACATAATTTTTTTGCCACGTCTCCTGGTTCTAAAGTGATATAAAAATTAGGATAGAATTTTTTTTTAGTTTCCCATGTCAAGTCTATAGCAATTTTGTTATATATTTATATTGATTTCCGCATTGAATTATTTACTGAGACTAGTTTAGGTTTTGTTCAGTTCGGTTAGGTTAGGTTAACCCGTAAATCCCAATAAATTCCCTCAGACTTACGATGGAAAATTATTAAAACTTCAAACTTTTGAACCGTATATTTCCTAAAAAACTGAACTCGGGAGCTGATTTCCTATCGAAATAGCGACATAACCCTAAGTTCTACTTGAGTGAATTCTACCAAAAAATAATTAAAGTGAAAGTTGTAGAAAACAGCTCAAAACACTCGTCGAATATTTGTTACTTTCCGAACAAGTTAGGAAAATAACTATTTGAAGTATTCGATTCAACTTTTTTTTTTAGCTACAGTGTGTTAAAAACTAGGTTAGAATTTTTTTAGTTTCCCATGTCAACTCTAACTTTTTTATAGTTTATCAGATTTCCGCTTTTGAACACTTACTTAGATTGGTTTAGGTTTTTATTTTGATTTGGTTAGGTTAGTTTAGCTTATGTTACTCTGAAAATCGTGATAATTTCCTATCGAAATAGCTATATGCTAAGTTCTACTGAACTGAATTGTACAAAAAAAATAATTAAAGTAAACAACACACACACCTTATATAGAAGAAATGGAGTAGTGATTAAGAAAAGAAGAAAAAATTGGAGCTTCGGCGAATGTGATTCACCAAAAACGAAAATTTAACACGAAGAAGTGACTAAATCGATCAAGAAAAAAGTAGGCGCCGAATCTTTCTATAAAAATTGACAGATGCAAATGTAAACAGGACGCGAAAAAATTTGTAGGTTATGAATCAATTTTGAACGCAAAATATAAGGAGGTCTTGACAAATTTGTATTCAACTAATGTCTTTGCAAAAAAGAAAAATCGACGTTTCGACGAATTTGAATCAGAGAAAAATGCGCGAGGCGCCCATACCAAGAAAACAACTTAACGCGAAAGTGACTAAACGCGACCGGAGTATTAAAACAAAAAATTGAATGCGAGTAATTATGGTTTGCGTCACACCATTTTTGAAAACGCGTGGGATGTGGGCCAAAAGACGCCGGAAGTTGTGCCATCAATTTCCAGTATAAAGTGCGCTTCGTGAATTTATCAATCAATGTGCATTGAAGCAATAGACGCGCAAAGCAACAAGTATTCGGAGAAAGGTTACGGAGTCAAATGTTTTATTACTTAACATTAAAAGCGTCCACAATTACACAAGAGGCTGAGGGGGTGGGGGTGGTCGTGAGAGGAGCATTACGCGGGCGCCTGTTATAGACGAGTGTAATTCTAGGAGGATGGGAATTCCTCGTATGCATTTAGATTTTAATGAATTAAGATGCGAAAATGCAAACCGGATGCGTGCGCGCATTGGCGGGAAAACGCGCTTAATTCTCGGAATGCATTCCGTTGCAATTAGCCGGCGCTTTATTTTAGGAACGGGTAAGTTCGTTAGCCCCCGTGATGTGAATTAAATTTTCTTACCTGAATCTGATGGGGTGTCGATGCCTAAGTTGCTGATACGCATCGACGCGTTTTGTCTTTGTGATAACTGTGATCATGATAGCTGTGATCGCTCTCGATTGAGGAATATTGTGGTTTCGGTTGCGGGACGTCGTCGTCCGGTTCACCAACTACATCTTCGCCCTCTTCGAAGTATTCACAAAGGTCGCTGTCCTCTTCAAGTTCACACTCGTTAATTGCGTCATTTAACATTTTCAAGGTGGAGGTTTGCGTCGGGTCTTCGTCGTCGGATATCGGCGGCGATTCAGGACTGGGCACGACCGGCACCGGCACGGCCGTTTTCATTGGTTTAAGCAACACGCTTCGTCCGGCTGTTATCTGTTGTTTATTAACGACAGGTGTTTTTTGAACACCAGGTGTTGGGACCGCGGCAACAGGCGGTTGCTGCACCTTGAGCGTCTTCATCAATTCGTCGGAGGGGTGCTCTTTGCTACCGCAATGGCCTGCCCACATGCAGTCGTGATTGCGTATCTCGCATAAATCCTCCGACGATGTATCGTCTGACATAATATCTGGCATGGTCGCGTCTAACGCCATGAAGATGTCGTCCAGTTCGCACACCGGATCGAACTCGAATTTCTTCCAAATGTCTTCGGATAAGAGTTGTTCCGCTGAACAATATAAATAATCCAAGTCGGCCTCGGCCATAGCGGCCAGGCAATCTTCGATCGTTTCTGACATAATATGATTCGTCTTCAACATCTTCTTAATCTACTAAGGACTATTAACTAATATCACAAGTTGGGTATACCCACAAGTTGCCCTGGCTAGACAGACAATCCCGCCAAGACGGCAGCTGCTGCAACAACAAAAAATCTTAAACATAATCATAGTGTTATTGTTTTTTGTTGTTATAATCACAGTAGGCGTACACAAGCCAGTTAACGCACATTGCGTAACTGGAAAGAACGGGGCGCAGTGAGTAAGCCACGTAGCCGGCAAAAGGCGGCATGGAATGCATGCCGCGCCTGAAGCATTAGCAGCATATGTACAGCTATAGAAAGTACGCAAAATTCTCTGATACGTGGCCGCCGCATACGAAATTAAAATAAAAAAAAAAAACAAAACACACTCACCTTCTTATAATCTACGAGGTATTTATCAATAAAGCACTTTTGTTTAAAAATATAATTCAACAACTCGAGTAGGGGCGAGTGGCGAAAACTTAATTAATTTCTCAGTTTTTTCTCACGCACGGTGTGTACCACACTGGATTTAAAAGCGAGGATAATATAGTAACACTAACAACAAATTGACTCTGCTTCGTTTCTTCAATCAACTGTGTATACATGCTTAATTATGTGAAATAAATCGTAAGGACGTACGACGTCTGTTAACGTACACAGTCCGGCAGCGACTAACTCGAGCTCGCACGGATTAAGAGCCCACCAACCTCAAAACCACGCCGCTTTAAAATGCCGGCCGGTACAAGCAAATGAGTCAACACCTCGCCCCGCGCCTCACGCGCCACATTCATTATTTCGCCGATTGTACCCTAATTAACAATCGTTACGGAATGACACCACGCAAAATACATTCGTAAACATCAACAACCACCGCGGACACCAATAACGGCCACTGTCGACTTGTACTTCGCCCAAAAAACCATTTCGAAATCGGCACTGCTTTCGGCGCGTAGTAATCTAGTAAAGGCGTAGTCCTTTACATAGTATAGGGATGTACAAAACCGTTTCGTTCAATTCAAGGTCAACCTAGTATTTACTAGAAAACAGCGAGTATCGATGAAAATGCGAAAGGCATTTTCATTTTTTTTCGATAATTGTTGCGGTGATAATTTGCATTCATCGAAATTGTACGGATCGGGGCGGCAACCGGCGTTGCGGGTGTGCGCGCGCGGTTGCCTACGTGTGGCGTCATCGAATAATAAAACGAAAATCGAGCCGTGACTAATTCTTAACTAATAAGTTACGCTACGATTTTTTTTTCTTCGCACTTGTTTTGCTGTAACATTGTGCAATTGGATGTTCGCAATTGCAAGGTGAAAGTGGTGAATTTAGAACGAGAGCGAGCGAGAAAACAAATCGTTTACACCCCCACTTTGCTAACGCATCTTAAATTTTATTGCTATCCAATTTCACACCACCTGAAATTTGCGCTTTTATTTTACCGAAGTGAACACAATTATGAACAATGCTTGAAACGCTCAATTTTTCTAATTCTAATATACAGTGTGACCCAAGGAAGTAGGGGGATTAATTATTTTTGTTACGGAAACTATATGTTTTGTGTAAAATTAAATTAGTTTCTACTTTTGTTAGCACAAATTTGTCCCAAAAAATTGCTTATATGTATTAATGATATCTTCAGAAGTTTTTAAAAATTTTTTAAATAAAACTCAAACAAAAATTATCTAGAACAAATATTTTACCACAACAGAAAAATTAGAAAAAATATTTCATTGGAACAATGAAAAAATATTCTAAAATAAATGAAAAAATTAGAATTTTGTTCCAAAAAAATTGATGATATTAATGACAATGACAATATTAAAGTTGCGAAAATATTTATTTCTCGATAATTTCACTCGAACAAAAATTCTGCAGAACAAATATTCTAAAAACAATTGAAAGACAACTTTTCTAAGATAAAAAATTGCAAGTTATTCCACAACAACCAAAAATAAAACGGATACATAGAAATAAGGAAAATCACGTGACTGATTGTTTCTCAATAATTAATTTGTTACAAATACATTAGTTTCTATTTTCAGTGGAACAAATGTTCTACAATAAATTAAAAAAAATAGAATTTTATTCCAGAAAAATTGGTATACATATTAATGATTTTTTCAAATTTTGTTTGTACTTATTGGTAAAATGTCACGTAACAATTGATTTCTTGATAATAGTTTGTAATATAAAAAATTTTAAGTAAAATATGTCTATGATTGAAATGCATTCAACAAAAATTCTGCAGAACAAATTAATATTCTAGAAGAAATTACTTTTCTAAGATCAAAATTGCAAGTTTTACCACATCAACAAAAAATAAAAGGGATAAACAAGAAACTGTTTCAAAACTTATTTAGTCGATTACCTCTCGATAATTATTTTTGTTACAAAAACTGTTTAAACAATATTGTGTAAAATTAAATTAGTTTTAACTTTTATTAGAACAAAATTATGTAGAACAATTATTCTAAAACAATCGGAAAATGAGATTTTTGTTCCAAAAATTTGGTAATATTAATGACATTTTAAAAATTTGTATATGTTTTTAAAAAATATATAAATAAAATTTGTTTATAATTGAAATTCTTTCAACTTATACTCAAACAAAAGTTCTGTAGAACAATTATTCTAAAAGATAAGATGACTTTTCTGAAATCAAAGATTGCAAGTTTTATCACAACATCAAAAATTAAGTTAGTTTCTACTTTCATTGGAACAAAATTCTGCTGAACAAATATTCTAAAATAAATAAAAAAAATTTCGTGATATTAATGACAATATTACAATTTCGTTAATTTTTTTAAAAGTTATGTAAATATTTATTTCTGGATAATTGTTTGCAATACAAAAAAAAATTAAGTAAAATTTCTTTCTAATTGAAATGCATCAACTTTCACTCTAACAAAAATTCTGCAGAACAAATATTCTAAAACAATTGAAAGACAACTTTTCTAAGATAAAAAATTGCAAGTTTTTCCACAACAACCAAAAACAAACGGATAAATAGAAACCAGGCAAGTTTTTGAAATGTCATATTTATCGATAATTAGTTTTGTTACGAATACTATTTAAATAATATTTGAGTAAAATTAAATTAGTTTCTACTTTTGTTAGCACAAAATTTAGAATTTTATTCCAAAAATTGCTTATATGCATTAATGATATCTTCAGAAGTTTTTAAAAAATTTTGAAATAAAACTCAAACAAAAATTATCTAAAACAAATATTTTACCACAACAGAAAAAAATAGAAAAAATATTCTAAAATAAATGAAAAAAATTAGAATTTTGTTCCAAAAAAAATTGGTGATATTAATATGACAATATCTGATTTTTGTTTTTTTTAAAGTTGCGAAAATATTTATTTCTCGATAATTTCGCTCGAACAAAAATTCTGCAGAACAAATATTCTAAAAACAATTGAAAGACAACTTTTCTAAGATAAAAAATTGCAAGTTTTTCCACAACAACCAAAAACAAACGGATAAATAGAAACCAGGCAAGTGTTTGAAATGTCATATTTCTCGATAATTAGTTTTGTTACGAATACTATTTAAATAATATTTGAGTAAAATTAAATTAGATTCTACTTTTGTTGGCACAATATTTAGAATTTTGTTCCAAAAAATTGCTTATATGTATTAATGATATCTTCAGAAGTTTTTAAAAATTTTTAAATAAAACTCAAACAAAATTATCTAAAACAAATATTTTACCACAACAGAAAAAAATAGGAAAAAATATTCTAAAATAAATGAAAAAAATTAGAATTTTGTTCCAAAAAAATTCGTGATATTAATATTACAATATCTCATTTTGTTTGTTTTTTTAAAGTTGCGAAAATATTTATTTCTCGATAATTTCGCTCGAACAAAAATTCTGCAGAACAAATATTCTAAAAACAATTGAAAGACAACTTTTCTAAGATAAAAAAATGCAAGTTTTTCCACAACAACCAAAAACAATCGGATAAATAGAAACCAGGCAAGTGTTTGAAATGTCATATTTCCGGATAATTAGTTTTGTTACGAATACTATTTAAATATTATTTGAGTAAAATTAAATTAGTTTCTACTTTTGTTGGCACAAAATTTAGAATTATAGAATAGATAATTATTTTTGTTACAAAAACTGTTTAAACAATATTGTGTAAAATTAAATTAGTTTTAACTTTTATTAGAACAAAATTATGTAGAACAATTATTCTAAAACAATCGGAAAAAATTAGAATTTTGTTCCAAAAATTTGGTAATATTGACATTTTCAAAATTTGTATTTTTTAAAAATATATAAATAAAATTTGTTTATAATTGAAATTCTTTCAACTTTCACTCAAACAAAGGTTCTGTAGAACAATTATTTTGAAAGATGAGATGACTTTTCTGGAAATCAAAGATTGCAAGTTTTATCACAACATCAAAAATTAAGTTAGTTTCTACTTTCATTGGAACAAAATTTGCGGAACAAATATTCTAAAATAAATTAAAAAATTTGTGATATTATTGACAATATTACAATTTCGATAATTTTTAAAAAGTTATGTAAATATTTATTTCTGGATAATTGTTTGCAATACAAAAAAAAATTAAGTAAAATTTCTCTCTAATTGAAATGCATTCAACTTTCACTCGAACAAAAATTCTGCAGAACAAATATTCTAAAAACAATTGAAAGACAACTTTTCTAAGATAAAAAATTGCAAGTTTTTCCACAACAACCAAAAACAAACGGATAAATAGAAACCAGGCAAGTGTTTGAAATGTCATATTTCTCGATAATTAGTTTTGTTACGAATACTATTTAAATAATATTTGAGTAAAATTAAATTAGATTCTACTTTTGTTGGCACAATATTTAGAATTTTGTTCCAAAAAATTGCTTATATGTATTAATGATATCTTCAGAAGTTTTAAAAATTTTTTTAAATAAAACTCAAACAAAAATTATCTAAAACAAATATTTTACCACAACAGAAAAAATAGAAAAAATATTCTAAAATAAATGAAAAAATTAGAATTTTGTTCCAAAAAAATTGGTGATATTAATATGACAATATCTGATTTTCTTTGTTTTTTTTAAAGTTGCGAAAATATTTATTTCTCGATAATTTCGCTCGAACAAAAATTCTGCAGAACAAATATTCTAAAAACAATTGAAAGACAACTTTTCTAAGATAAAAAATTGCAAGTTTTTCCACAACAACCAAAAACAAACGGATAAATAGAAACCAGGCAAGTGTTTGAAATGTCATATTTCTCGATAATTAGTTTTGTTACGAATACTATTTAAATAATATTTGAGTAAAATTAAATTAGTTTCTACTTTTGTTGGCACAAAATTTAGAATTTTGTTCCAAAAAAAATTGCTTATATGTATTAATGATATCTTCAGAAGTTTTTAAAAATTTTTTAAATAAAACTCAAACAAAAATTATCTAAAACAAATATTTTACCACAACAGAAAAATTAGAAAAAATATTTCATGAAAAATATTCTAAAATAAATGAAAAAATTAGAATTTTGTTCCAAAAAAATTGATGATATTAATGACAATGACAATATTAAAGTTGCGAAAATATTTATTTCTCGATAATTTCACTCGAACAAAAATTCTGCAGAACAAATATTCTAAAAACAATTGAAAGACAACTTTTCTAAGATAAAAAATTGCAAGTTATTCCACAACAACCAAAAATAAAACGGATACATAGAAATAAGGAAAATCACGTGACTGATTGTTTCTCAATAATTAATTTGTTACAAATACATTAGTTTCTATTTTCAGTGGAACAAATGTTCTACAATAAATTAAAAAAAATAGAATTTTGTTCCAGAAAAATTGGTATACATATTAATGATTTTTTCAAATTTTGTTTGTACTTATTGGTAAAATGTCACGTAACAATTGATTTCTTGATAATAGTTTGTAATATAGAAAATTTTAAGTAAAATATGTCTATAATTGAAATGCATTCAACAAAAATTCTGCAGAACAAATTAATATTCTAGAAAAAAATGACTTTTCTAAGATCAAAAATTGCAAGTTTTACCACATCAACAAAAAATGAAAGGGATAAACAAGAAACTGTTTCAAAACTTATTTAGTCGATTACCTCTCGATAATTATTTTTGTTACAAAACTGTTTAAACAATATTGTGTAAAATTAAATTAGTTTTAACTTTTATTAGAACAAAATTATGTAGAACAATTATTCTAAAACAATCGGAAAAATGAGATTTTTGTTCCAAAAATTTGGTAATATTAATGACATTTTAAAAATTTGTATATGTTTTTAAAAAATATATAAATAAAATTTGTTTATAATTGAAATTCTTTCAACTTTCACTCAAACAAAAGTTCTGTAGAACAATTATTCTAAAAAGATAAGATGACTTTTCTGAAATCAAAGATTGCAAGTTTTATCTCAACATCAAAAATTAAGTTAGTTTCTACTTTCATTGGAACAAAATTTTCTGAATATTTCTCGATAATTAGTTTTGTTACGAATACTATTTAAATAATATTTGAGTAAAATTAAATTAGTTTCTACTTTTGTTGGCACAAAATTTAGAATTTTGTTCCAAAAATTGCTTATATGTATTAATGATATCTTCAGAAATTTTTAAAAATTTTTAAATAAAACTCAAAAAAATTATCTAAAACAAATATTTTACCACAACAGAAAAAATTAGAAAAAATATTCTAAAATAAATAAAAAAAATTAGAATTTTGTTCCAAAAAAATTGGTGATATTAATATGACAATATCTCATTTTGTTTGTTTTTTTTTAAAGTTGCGAAAATATTTATTTCTCGATAATTTCGCTCGAACAAAAATTCTGCAGAACAAATATTCTAAAACAATTGAAAGACAACTTTTCTAAGATAAAAATTGCAAGTTATTCCACAACAACCAAAAATAAAACGGATACATAGAAATAAGGAAATTGTTTGAAAAATCACGTGACTGACTGTTTCTCAATAATTAATTTGTTACAAATACATTAGTTTCTATTTTCAGTGGAACAAATATTCTACAATAAATAAAAAAAATAGAATTTTGTTCCAGAAAAATTGGTATACATATTAATGATTTTTTCAAATTTTGTTTGTACTTATTTGTAAAATGACACGTAACAATTGATTTCTTGATAATAGTTTGTAATATAAAAATTTTAAGTAAAATGTCTATAATTGAAATGCATTCAACAAAAATTCTGCAGAACAAATTAATATTCTAGAAAAAATGACTTTTCTAAGATCAAAAATTGCAAGTTTCACCACATCAACAAAAAATAAAAGGAATAAACAAGAAACTGTTTCAAAACTTACTTAGTCAATTACCTCTCGATAATTATTTTTGTTACAAAAACTGTTTAAACAATATTGGGTAAAATTAAATTAGTTTTAACTTTTATTAGAACAAAATTATGTAGAACAATTATTCTAAAACAATCGGGAAAAATTAGAATTTTGTTCCAAAAATTTGGTAATATTAATGACATTAACTTTCACTCAAACAAAAGTTCTGTAGAACAATTATTCTAAAAAGATGAGATGACTTTTCTGAAATCAAAGATTGCAAGTTTTATCACAATATCAAAAATTAAGTTAGTTTCTACTTTCATTGGAACAAAATTCTGCTGAACAAATATTCTAAAATAAATAAAAAAAAGTTGAAATTGTTCCAAAAAATTTCGTGATATTAATGACAATATTACAATTTCGTTAATTTTTTTAAAAAGTTATGTAAATATTTATTTCTGGATAATTGTTTGCAATACAAAAAAAAATTAAGTAAAATTTCTCTCTAATTGAAATGCATTCAACTTTCACTCGAACAAAAATTCTGCAGAACAAATATTCTAAAAACAATTGAAAGACAACTTTTCTAAGATAAAAAATTGCAAGTTTTTCCACAACAACCAAAAACAAACGGATAAATAGAAACCAGGCAAGTGTTTGAAATGTCATATTTCTCGATAATTAGTTTTGTTACAAATACTATTTAAATAATATTTGAGTAAAATTAAATTAGTTTCTACTTTTGTTAGCACAAAATTTAGAATTTTGTTCCAAAAAATTGCTTATATGTATTAATGATATCTTCAGAAGTTTTTAAAAATTTTTAAATAAAACTCAAACAAAAATTATCTAGAACAAATATTTTTACCACAACAGAAAAAATTAGAAAAATATTTCATTGGAACAATGAAAAAATATTCTAAAATAAATGAAAAATTAGAATTTTGTTCCAAAAAATTAGTGATATTAATGACAATGACAATATCAAAGTTGCGAAAATACTTATTTCTCGATAATTTCACTCGAACAAAAATTCTGCAGAACAAATATTCTAAAACAATTAAAAGACAACTTTTCTAAGATAAAAATTGCAAGTTATTCCACAACAACCAAAAATAAAACGGATACATAGAAATAAGGAAAATCACGTGACTGATTGTTTCTCAATAATTAATTTGTTACAAATACATTAGTTTCTATTTTCAGTGGAACAAATGTTCTACAATAAATTAAAAAAATAGAATTTTGTTCCAGAAAAATTGGTATACATATTAATGATTTTTTCAAATTTTGTTTGTACTTATTGGTAAAATGTCACGTAACAATTGATTTCTTGATAATAGTTTGTAATATAGAAAATTTTAAGTAAAATATGTCTATAATTGAAATGCATTCAACAAAAATTCTGCAGAACAAATTAATATTCTAGAAAAAATGACTTTTCTAAGATCAAAAATTGCAAGTTTTACCACATCAACAAAAATGAAAGGGATAAACAAGAAACTGTTTCAAAACTTATTTAGTCGATTACCTCTCGATAATTATTTTTGTTACAAAAACTGTTTAAACAATATTGTGTAAAATTAAATTAGTTTTAACTTTTATTAGAACAAAATTATGTAGAACAATTATTCTAAAACAATCGGAAAAATGAGATTTTTGTTCCAAAAATTTGGTAATATTAATGACATTTTAAAATTTGTATATGTTTTTAAAAAATATATAAATAAAATTTGTTTATAATTGAAATTCTTTCAACTTTCACTCAAACAAAAGTTCTGTAGAACAATTATTCTAAAAAGATAAGATGACTTTTCTGAAATCAAAGATTGCAAGTTTTATCTCAACATCAAAAATTAAGTTAGTTTCTACTTTCATTGGAACAAAATTCTTCTGAATATTTCTCGATAATTAGTTTTGTTACGAATACTATTTAAATAATATTTGAGTAAAATTAAATTAGTTTCTACTTTTGTTGGCACAAAATTTAGAATTTTGTTCCAAAAAATTGCTTATATGTTTTAACGATAACTTCAGAAATTTTTAAAAAATTTTTAAATAAAACTCAAAAAAAATTATCTAAAACAAATATTTTACCACAACAGAAAAAATTAGAAAAAATATTCTAAAATAAATAAAAAATTAGAATTTTGTTCCAAAAAATTGGTGATATTAATATGACAATATCTCATTTTGTTTGTTTTTTTTTAAAGTTGCGAAAATATTTATTTCTCGATAATTTCGCTCGAACAAAAATTCTGCAGAACAAATATTCTAAAAACAATTGAAAGACAACTTTTCTAAGATAAAAAATTGCAAGTTATTCCACAACAACCAAAAATAAAACGGATACATAGAAATAAGGAAATTGTTTGAAAAATCACGTGACTGACTGTTTCTCAATAATTAATTTGTTACAAATACATTAGTTTCTATTTTCAGTGGAACAAATATTCTACAATAAATAAAAAAAAAATAGAATTTTGTTCCAGAAAAATTGGTATACATATTAATGATTTTTTCAAATTTTGTTTGTACTTATTTGTAAAATGACACGTAACAATTGATTTCTTGATAATAGTTTGTAATATAAAAATTTTAAGTAAAATGTCTATAATTGAAATGCATTCAACAAAAATTCTGCAGAACAAATTAATATTCTAGAAAAAATGACTTTTCTAAGATCAAAAATTGCAAGTTTCACCACATCAACAAAAAATAAAAGGAATAAACAAGAAACTGTTTCAAAACTTACTTAGTCAATTACCTCTCGATAATTATTTTTGTTACAAAAACTGTTTAAACAATATTGGGTAAAATTAAATTAGTTTTAACTTTTATTAGAACAAAATTATGTAGAACAATTATTCTAAAACAATCGGGAAAAATTAGAATTTTGTTCCAAAAATTTGGTAATATTAATGACATTTTTTTTTTTTTTTTTTTTTTTAACTTTCACTCAAACAAAAGTTCTGTAGAACAATTATTCTAAAAAGATGAGATGACTTTTCTGAAATCAAAGATTGCAAGTTTTATCACAATATCAAAAATTAAGTTAGTTTCTACTTTCATTGGAACAAAATTCTGCTGAACAAATATTCTAAAATAAATAAAAAAAGTTGAAATTGTTCCAAAAATTTCGTGATATTAATGACAATATTACAATTTCGTTAATTTTTTAAAAGTTATGTAAATATTTATTTCTGGATAATTGTTTGCAATACAAAAAAAATTAAGTAAAATTTCTCTCTAATTGAAATGCATTCAACTTTCACTCGAACAAAAATTCTGCAGAACAAATATTCTAAAAACAATTGAAAGACAACTTTTCTAAGATAAAAATTGCAAGTTTTTCCACAACAACCAAAAACAAACGGATAAATAGAAACCAGGCAAGTGTTTGAAATGTCATATTTCTCGATAATTAGTTTTGTTACAAATACTATTTAAATAATATTTGAGTAAAATTAAATTAGTTTCTACTTTTGTTAGCACAAAATTTAGAATTTTGTTCCAAAAATTGCTTATATGTATTAATGATATCTTCAGAAGTTTTTAAAAATTTTTAAATAAAACTCAAACAAAAATTATCTAGAACAAATATTTTTTACCACAACAGAAAAAATTAGAAAAAAATATTTCATTGGAACAATGAAAAAATATTCTAAAATAAATGAAAAAATTAGAATTTTGTTCCAAAAAATTAGTGATATTAATGACAATGACAATATCTTTTTAAAGTTGCGAAAATACTTATTTCTCGATAATTTTACTCGAACAAAAATTCTGCAGAACAAATATTCTAAAAACAATTAAAAGACAACTTTTCTAAGATAAAAAATTGCAAGTTATTCCACAACAACCAAAAATAAAACGGATACATAGAAATAAGGAAATTGTTTGAAAAATCACGTGACTGATTGTTTCTCAATAATTAATTTGTTACAAATACATTAGTTTCTATTTTCAGTGGAACAAATATTCTACAATAATTAAAAAAAAATAGAATTTTGTTCCAAAAAATTGGTATACATATTAATGATTTTTTCAAATTTTGTTTGTACTTATTTGTAAAATGTCACGTAACAATTGATTTCTTGATAATAGTTTGTAATATAAAAATTTTAAGTAAAATATGTCTATAATTGAAATGCATTCAACAAAAATTCTGCAGAACAAATTAATATTCTAGAAAAATGACTTTTCTAAGATCAAAAATTGCAAGTTTCACCACATCAACAAAAATAAAAGGAATAAACAAGAAACTGTTTCAAAACTTACTTAGTCAATTACCTCTCGATAATTATTTTTGTTACAAAAACTGTTTAAACAATATTGGGTAAAATTAAATTAGTTTTAACTTTTATTAGAACAAAATTATGTAGAACAATTATTCTAAAACAATCGGGAAAAATTAGAATTTTGTACCAAAAATTTGGTAATATTAATGACATTAACTTTCACTCAAACAAAAGTTCTGTAGAACAATTATTCTAAAAAGATGAGATGACTTTTCTGAAATCAAAGATTGCAAGTTTTATCACAATATCAAAAATTAAGTTAGTTTCTACTTTCATTGGAACAAAATTCTGCTGAACAAATATTCTAAAATAAATAAAAAAAGTTGAAATTGTTCCAAAAATTTCGTGATATTAATGACAATATTACAATTTCGTTAATTTTTTTAAAAAGTTATGTAAATATTTATTTCTGGATAATTGTTTGCAATACAAAAAAAAATTAAGTAAAATTTCTCTCTAATTGAAATGCATTCAACTTTCACTCGAACAAAAATTCTGCAGAACAAATATTCTAAAAACAATTGAAAGACAACTTTTCTAAGATAAAAATTGCAAGTTTTTCCACAACAACCAAAAACAAACGGATAAATAGAAACCAGGCAAGTGTTTGAAATGTCATATTTCTCGATAATTAGTTTTGTTACAAATACTATTTAAATAATATTTGAGTAAAATTAAATTAGTTTCTACTTTTGTTAGCACAAAATTTAGAATTTTGTTCCAAAAAATTGCTTATATGTATTAATGATATCTTCAGAAGTTTTTAAAAATTTTTAAATAAAACTCAAACAAAAATTATCTAGAACAAATATTTTTTACCACAACAGAAAAAATTAGAAAAAAATATTTCATTGGAACAATGAAAAAATATTCTAAAATAAATGAAAAAAATTAGAATTTTGTTCCAAAAAAATTAGTGATATTAATGACAATGACAATATCAAAGTTGCGAAAATACTTATTTCTCGATAATTTCACTCGAACAAAAATTCTGCAGAACAAATATTCTAAAACAATTAAAAGACAACTTTTCTAAGATAAAAAATTGCAAGTTATTCCACAACAACCAAAAATAAAACGGATACATAGAAATAAGGAAATTGTTTGAAAAATCACGTGACTGATTGTTTCTCAATAATTAATTTGTTACATATACATTAGTTTCTATTTTCAGTGGAACAAATATTCTACAATTATTAAAAAAAATAGAATTTTGTTCCAAAAAAAATTGGTATACATATTAATGATTTTTCAAATTTTGTTTGTACTTATTTGTAAAATGTCACGTAACAATTGATTTCTTGATAATAGTTTGTAATATAAAAATTTTTAAGTAAAATATGTCTATAATTGAAATGCATTCAACAAAAATTCTGCAGAACAAATTAATATTCTAGAAAAAATGACTTTTCTAAGATCAAAATTGCAAGTTTTACCACATCAACAAAAAATAAAAGGAATAAACAAGAAACTGTTTCAAAACTTACTTAGTCGATTACCTCTCGATAATTATTTTTGTTACAAAAACTGTTTAAACAATATTGTGTAAAATTAAATTAGTTTTAACTTTTATTAGAACAAAATTATGTAGAACAATTATTCTAAAACAATCGGGAAAAATTAGAATTTTGTTCCAAAAATTTGGTAATATTAATGACATTTTCAAAATTTGTATTTTTAAAAAATTTTTAAATAAAATTTTTTTTTATTTAAATTTCTTTCAACTTTCACTCAAACAAAAGTTCTGTAGAACAATTATTCTTAAAAGATGAGATGACTTTTCTGAAATCAAAGATTGCAAGTTTTATCACAATATCAAAAATTAAGTTAGTTTCTACTTTCATTGGAACAAAATTCTGCTGAACAAATATTCTAAAATAAATTAAAAAAGTTGAAATTGTTCCAAAAATTTCGTGATATTAATGACAATATTACAATTTCGTTAATTTTTTTAAAAGTTATGTAAATATTTATTTCTGGATAATTGTTTGCAATACAAAAAAATTAAGTAAAATTTCTCTCTAATTGAAATGCATTCAACTTTCACTCGAACAAAAATTCTGCAGAACAAATATTCTAAAAACAATTGAAAGACAACTTTTCTAAGATAAAAATTGCAAGTTTTTCCACAACAACCAAAACAAACGGATAAATAGAAACCAGGCAAGTGTTTGAAATGTCATATTTCTCGATAATTAGTTTTGTTACAAATACTATTTAAATAATATTTGAGTAAAATTAAATTAGTTTCTACTTTTGTTAGCACAAAATTTAGAATTTTGTTCCAAAAAATTGCTTATATGTATTAATGATATCTTCAGAAGTTTTTAAAAATTTTTTAAATAAAACTCAAACAAAAATTATCTAGAACAAATATTTTTTACCACAACAGAAAAAATTAGAAAAAATATTTCATTGGAACAATGAAAAATATTCTAAAATAAATGAAAAAATTAGAATTTTGTTCCAAAAAATTAGTGATATTAATGACAATGACAATATCAAAGTTGCGAAAATACTTATTTCTCGATAATTTCACTCGAACAAAAATTCTGCAGAACAAATATTCTAAAACAATTAAAAGACAACTTTTCTAAGATAAAAAATTGCAAGTTATTCCACAACAACCAAAAATAAAACGGATACATAGAAATAAGGAAATTGTTTGAAAAATCACGTGACTGATTGTTTCTCAATAATTAATTTGTTACATATACATTAGTTTCTATTTTCAGTGGAACAAATATTCTACAATTATTAAAAAAAAAATAGAATTTTGTTCCAAAAAAATTGGTATACATATTAATGATTTTTTCAAATTTTGTTTGTACTTATTTGTAAAATGTCACGTAACAATTGATTTCTTGATAATAGTTTGTAATATAAAAATTTTAAGTAAAATATGTCTATAATTGAAATGCATTCAACAAAAATTCTGCAGAACAAATTAATATTCTAGAAAAAATGACTTTTCTAAGATCAAAAATTGCAAGTTTTACCACATCAACAAAAAATAAAAGGAATAAACAAGAAACTGTTTCAAAACTTACTTAGTCGATTACCTCTCGATAATTATTTTTGTTACAAAAACTGTTTAAACAATATTGTGTAAAATTAAATTAGTTTTAACTTTTATTAGAACAAAATTATGTAGAACAATTATTCTAAAACAATCGGGAAAAATTAGAATTTTGTTCCAAAAATTTGGTAATATTAATGACATTTTCAAAATTTGTATTTTTTTAAAAAATATATAAATAAAATTTGTTTATAATTGAAATTCTTTCAACTTTCACTCAAACAAAAGTTCTGTAGAACAATTATTTTGAAAGATGAGATGACTTTTCTGAAATCAAAGATTGCAAGTTTTATCACAACATCAAAAATTAAGTTAGTTTCTACTTTCATTGGAACAAAATTCTGCGGAACAAATATTCTAAAATAAATTAAAAAAATTTTGTGATATTAATGACAATATTACAATTTCGATAATTTTTTTAAAAAGTTATGTAAATATTTATTTCTGGATAATTGTTTGCAATACAAAAAAATTAAGTAAAATTTCTCTCTAATTGAAATGCATTCAACTTTCACTCGAACAAAAATTCTGCAGAAGAAATATTCTAAAAACAATTGAAAGACAACTTTTCTAAGATAAAAATTGCAAGTTTTTCCACAACAACCAAAACAAACGGATAAATAGAAACCAGGCAAGTGTTTGAAATGTCATATTTTTCGATAATTAGTTTTGTTACGAATACTATTTAAATAATATTTGAGTAAAATTAAATTAGTTTCTACTTTTGTTGGCACAATATTTAGAATTTTGTTTCAAAAAATTGCTTATATGTATTAATGATATCTTCAGAAGTTTTTAAAAAATTTTTAAATAAAACTTAAACAAAAATTATCTAGAACAAATATTTTACCACAACAGAAAAAATTAGAAAAAAATATTCTAAAATAAATGAAAAAAATTAGAATTTTGTTCCAAAAAAATTGGTGATATTAATATGACAATATCTCATTTTGTTTGTTTTTTTTAAAGTTGCGAAAATATTTATTTCTCGATAATTTCACTCGAACAAAAATTCTGCAGAACAAATATTCTAAAAACAGATGAAAGACAACTTTTCTAAGATAAAGAATTGCAAGTTATTCCACAACAACCAAATAAAACGGATACATAGAAATAAGGAAATTGTTTAAAAAATCACGAGACTGATTGTTTTTCAATAATTAATTTGCTACAAATACATTAGTTTCTATGTTCAGTGGAACAAATATTCTACAATAAATAAAAAAAAATTGAATTTTGTTCCAGAAAAATTGGTATACATATTAATGATTTTTTCAAATTTTGTCTGTACTTATTTGTAAAATATCACGTAACAATTGATTTCTTGATAATAGTTTGTAATATAAAAAATTTTAAGTAAAATATGTCTATAATTGAAATGCATTCAACAAAAATTCTGCAGAACAAATTAATATTCTAGAAAAATGACTTTTCTAAGATCAAAATTGCAAGTTTTACCACATCAACAAAAAATAAAAGGGATAAACAAGAAACTGTTTCAAAACTTATTTAGTCGATTACCTCTCGATAATTATTTTTGTTACAAAAACTGTTTAAACAATATTGTGTAAAATTAAATTAGTTTTAACTTTTATTAGAACAAAATTATGTAGAACAATTATTCTAAAACAATCGGAAAAAATGAGATTTTTGTTCCAAAAATTTGGTAATATTAATGACATTTTAAAAATTTGTATATGTTTTTAAAAAATATATAAATAAAATTTGTTTATAATTGAAATTCTTTCAACTTTCACTCAAACAAAAGTTCTGTAGAACAATTATTCTAAAAGATAAGATGACTTTTCTGAAATCAAAGATTGCAAGTTTTATCTCAACATCAAAAATTAAGTTAGTTTCTACTTTCATTGGAACAAAATTCTTCTGAATATTTCTCGATAATTAGTTTTGTTACGAATACTATTTAAATAATATTTGAGTAAAATTAAATTAGTTTCTACTTTTGTTGGCACAAAATTTAGAATTTTGTTCCAAAAATTGCTTATATGTTTTAATGATATCTTCAGAAATTTTTAAAAAATTTTTAAATAAAACTCAAAAAAATTATCTAGAACAAATATTTTACCACAACAGAAAAAATTAGAAAAAAAATATTCTAAAATAAATAAAAAAATTAGAATTTTGTTCCAAAAAATTGGTGATATTAATATGACAATATCTCATTTTGTTTGTTTTTTTTAAAGTTGCGAAAATATTTATTTCTCAATAATTTCGCTCGAACAAAAATTCTGCAGAACAAATATTCTAAAACAATTGAAAGACAACTTTTCTAAGATAAAAATTGCAAGTTATTCCACAACAACCAAAAATAAAACGGATACATAGAAATAAGGAAATTGTTTGAAAATCACGTGACTGATTGTTTCTCAATAATTAATTTGTTACAAATACATTAGTTTCTATTTTCAGTGGAACAAATATTCTACAATAAATAAAAAAAAAATAGAATTTTGTTCCAGAAAAATTGGTATACATATTAATGATTTTTTCAAATTTTGTTTGTACTTATTTGTAAAATGACACGTAACAATTGATTTCTTGATAATAGTTTGTAATATAAAAAATTTTAAGTAAAATGTCTATAATTGAAATGCATTCAACAAAAATTCTGCAGAACAAATTAATATTCTAGAAAAAATGACTTTTCTAAGATCAAAAATTGCAAGTTTCACCACATCAACAAAAATAAAAGGAATAAACAAGAAACTGTTTCAAAACTTACTTAGTCAATTACCTCTCGATAATTATTTTTGTTACAAAAACTGTTTAAACAATATTGGGTAAAATTAAATTAGTTTTAACTTTTATTAGAACAAAATTATGTAGAACAATTATTCTAAAACAATCGGGAAAAATTAGAATTTTGTTCCAAAAATTTGGTAATATTAATGACATTTTCAAAATTTGTATACGTTTTAAAAAATATATAAATAAAATTTGTTTATAATTGAAATTCTTTCAACTTTCACTCAAACAAAAGTTCTGTAGAACAATTATTCTAAAAAAGATGAGATGACTTTTCTGAAATCTAAGATTGCAAGTTTTATCACAACATCAAAAATTAAGTTAGTTTCTACTTTCATTGGAACAAAATTCTGCTGAACAAATATTCTAAAATAAAAAAAAAAAGTTGAAATTGTTCCAAAAAATTTCGTGATATTAATGACAATATTACAATGTCGTTTTTTTTAAAAGTTATGTAAATATTTATTTCTGAATAATTGTTTGCAATACAAAAAAATTAAGTAAAATTTCTCTCTAATTGAAATGCATTCAACTTTCACTGAACAAAAATTCTGCAGAACAAATATTCTAAAACAAATGAAAGACAACTTTTCTAAGATAAAAATTGCAAGTTTTCCCACAACAACCAAAAAAACCAAAAATAGAAACCAGGCGGGTTTTTTCAAAAAATTGGTGACATTAATGACATTTTCCAAATTTTGTTGGTTTTTTTTAAGTCACAAAAATTATGAATTTTCGATAATTGTTTGTAATACAAAACATTTAAATAAAAATTGTCTGTAATTGAAATGCTTTCAAAAATTACAAGTTTTACCACAACAACCAAAAATAAAACGGATACATAGAAATAACGAAACTAAATAATGTTTTTATTTTCATTTCTATTTTTATTGGAACAAATATTTTACAATAAAAAAAATAAAATTTTGTTTCAAAAAAATTTGGTGATTTTAATGACATTATCAAAATTTTGTTTGTGTTTTCAAAAAGTTGCGTAAATATTGATTTCTCCATAATTGTTTGTAATACAAAATTTTTTAAATAAATGTCTGTAATTGAAACGGTTTCAAGTTTCACGCGAACAAAAAATCTATAGAACAAATATTCTAAAAAGATGAGAATATGACTTTTCTAAAATCAAAAATTGTAAAGTTTTACCACAACAACCAAAAATAAAACGGATACATAGAAATAAGGAAACTGCTTGAAAAGTCACGTGACTGATTAGTTCTCGATAATTAGTTTTGTTAGAAAATAATATTTTTGTAAAATTAAATTCGTTTTTATTTTTATTGGAACAAATATTCTACAATAAAAATAGAATTTTGTTCCAAAAGATTATCTTTCGATAATTGTTTTTGTTACATAAACTATTTAAACAATATTTGTCTAACATTAAATTAGTTTCTACTTTTATTAGAACAAAATTCTGTAGAACAAATATTCTAAATTTCTTCTTCTCTTTTGTATGTATTCTTTTTTTCTGCTGTACTTAACTTTTCTTTTATTTTTTTCTCTTTCGTTTTTGTCATGGATGTTTTCCCTTATCGCTCTTTTCGCCATGCTGTGTAGTTTTTGTGTTTAGTCGGACTAGGTTCGTCTGCAGTATTTTTCTTTTCTGGCGCCATTGCACAACTCTCTCTACGCTAGAGATATGGGGCTAACCTCCAATCGGATTTTTTTTGTTTATCTCTTTCGTTCTTTGCTTTCTTCCTTGTTATGTTGAAGTGATATTTTCATTGAGTCTCTTCTTCCAAACAGCATCCGTTCTTCTTCTAAACAGCATTAATTTTTCTTCTTTCTTCCGCTGTTCTATCCTCCCCTTGCGCAGTATCTGAGGTTGGTTTTTTGTTTTGGTCCATTTTTTCCATACTCTTGTCCATACATTTTGTGCCTTCTTTCCGCAACCTCATGTTTGTGAATAAAATTTCCTTTGCTGGGTTAGAAAGAAGAAGAAGGCTAGTTTCCTAAGCATCGGAAACTTAATAACGTCGGGAGCGGAAAAGACAAAAAGGAATAGTTGGGACAAGAAAAGCTATGGAAGGAATTTGACCTTCAGACTAGTTAAAACAAGATAAAGACTCAGTAGCAGTTTCCTTACTGGCACGGTGTCAGTTCTTGGAGTCTCCACCACGAGGAAGTGAGTATCGGTGTCAAGCAAAGGAGAGACTAGTGATAACGCGTAGTGATTTCTCATGTTTTGCGCTTCACTAGTTTTTCAAACTACCTGAAATTTGCGCTTTTGTCTTATTGTAGTAAATGGCTTAAAACGCTTTAAGTTTTCTAATTCTTATATACAGTATAAACGCTTTATAGGTTTTTTTATTGAAAATTTTACTTTAGCATCAATTTCTGCTTCTGTCAGAACAAAAATTAACCTAACAATAGTAGTCACGTGATACGCATTAAGTGTCAAATTTAAATTTAAAAAAAAAAATTCAAACGTTTAGTTATTTCTCAAAATACTAAAAAAAAATCGTCATAATATTTAGTAATAAGATACTTCCGGTTTGGCCGAAAATAATTTTGTTTTTTGATTTTTAAAGAGACGCCCTTTTTATACGTATACTAGCTGTCCCTCCGCGTTTCGCTACGGCAAATTAAAGAATTGTTAGCAGTACATTTCGACCTCCTCAAAAACATGCACACTATCTATCTCATATGTTATTTACATTTGAATGATTATGATATCAGATGGTGGGGATAACTAATCAATTATCACTTGCACAGTTATCGACTGAGGTTGAAAATTAATAAATTATTAATATTTATTAAACAATTGCACTTATGAGCATAAAAAATAGATAAAAACCTATTCTCAGACCTACCGAATATACTATACACAAAACTTCATTAAAATCGGTTGAGTCGTTTTGGAGGAGTTCGACGACAAACACTGTGACAAGAGAAATTTATATATATATATATATATATATATATATATATATATATATCATCAATGAAGATAGAGATAGAACACCATAAAAAAAAAAAAATAACATTTGACTTCTATTTATTGTTTGTTTAGCCCCCCCCCCCCCACTTAATGAAAATATGTATTTATACTAATTTTTTTCAAAATAGCGATAGTTTAACACACGTTGAAGGTCTGAAAAACAAAAATTTACATGTTCGCGACCTTTGCCCCTAAACCCCACATGCGTTTCATATTTTATTATAACTACTATGAAACTTCGATGCAAACTTATACAACTTTTAGTAGGAAAAGCTAATAAGCTAATAAATAGAAGGTATACACAATAACGCTTAGTAATTTCTTTGAAAAAAGTAACAGGCTGATAGGTTTAGATTAGGATTCAAAGTATCTAGAAAACATTAATTTCTGTCAGTTTTTAGGTTATGTTTATGTCAGGTTTTAATGAAGCGTAAAAATAATTGAATTAATTCAATTCTACGACCTGCTTAGCCTAGTTTTTTTATTTAAACACTCGTCATTAACCTTACAGTAATTCATTGTACCCTTAGGGCAACAAGCCTCGCTGAAAGCGATCAGTAAGAGGTAATACACCTGCCTTAAATTCAAAAAAAATTAATTTTTGTCTTTAATGATGCTTTACAGAAAAATTAAATTACAATTAATTAACAAAAATATCTGTATGTTTTCAAGGGTATAGGTACATGTTACGTTTAACGACGTCTACTGTAATTAAAAACCACTAAATTCCGTTACGACTTCTATTATGTTGTACTTACGCACTTTCTGTAATCATTAAATGCATTCCAAATTCTATTTATTGTACGTTAATTTCTTATTTTTGATACTAAAAATATAAATTTAATTTCTTGATGTGCAAATAGTCTAGGGAGTTTTACTTTTCTACACAAAATGTTTTATATGGTTCATCGTACACACAAAACTAAAATTCCCTACATTCTAGTGAGAAAATTAACATACATTTCACTTTGTTTACGAATTAAATGTATGAACATCATTATTAATTTTATTTTTATTTGAAGTATTATATATGTTTATTTAAGAATTACAATTATGTATATAGTGGTAATTTAAACAATGAAGAATTAAAATACGTACGTAGGTACAGGGTTATTCACTATAAATTTTCCACCCCGTATTATCGTTATTATTGCTCGTAGGAAAATAAGTTATGCATGAAAGTTGTATGGTTCTAACCGAATTTTCTTAAAATGCTGTTAATAATTCAGATATCCCCCGTTTACAGGGCAAAACAAAATTATGATGTAATTTTTAAACGTAACACCCTGTATATTATTAAATTTTTGAAAAGATCTTTTTTTCTAATTTCAAAATATATCATATGTTTTCTTTATCTTAAGCCGTTGTTGAGTTATTAATCGTAGAATAACACAGTTACTTAACTACGGATTTGTTAACATTGTCAAAGTAAGCCATGTAAATTACAAAGGTTATGTTTGATAATTGACATTTCATTAATTTAATCACCAAAATGGTTTACAATGAAGCAGAACTTCGTTATATTCAAAATAATAAAAGGTGGGTAATTTATAGTGAATAACCCTGTACATAACTGCAATTTATCACTGAACTAGGGAATTTTGGTTTTGTGTGAATTAAATCTGACAGTAATGTCCTAATATTTTGACGGAAGTTCAGAAAATTCTGTAAACGTGTTGGCAACAGCAAAAAAATATTTAAAATTCCCGCGCATTCAAATAAACTTTCATTAGATAGTGGAAAACAAAAATAACAAGATGGCGTACACAACTACAACAAACACGAACAATAAATAATGATGGGCTTTTGGTGCGTTTTCCTTTATCTGCGTATTAGGAAATTAATTTAAGTGTTACCAACATTATTTACAGGACAGGACAGTATACAAAGTAGTTACAAATAAATTTCATACAATACAACCAAATTATATTTTTTGTTGTAATCATACACAGCCTGTTTTCGTAAAAGTTGGCAATAAACCAAAAACTGCAATACCGCCCAGGCAAAACGGCACCCTCTATATATTACAAAATCGTGTAACAACGACCAATTAATCAATAATTTTTATGTTTTATAAAATGTATATGGTAAACTAGCATCTGCTTTTGCTACGCCAGTGCCGCTCTAGCGAACAAGCGGGTAAGTAAACCGCTGAAGTTTAAATTGATCGCAACAGCTGATTTCAAATTTTTAACGCCAACCGTAAAAATATGTGCGTATGACAACAAATGACAGCGACAAACATTTACAGCAATAGATGTCACAGTCACAATAAGCGCTGTAATTTAATTAATCGCTACAATGAAGTATTACTTATATACATAAATATTCATTTATGGTCTAATTTGACGACAATCTTTTGAGAAAGAGAGGGCTGAATGGCGTTACATCGATCACAGTTGACCGTGACGGGAATCACTTGTACCTGTTGCGATACGCCAACGCCCAACAAAAATGTTTCCGTTAGAGTAATAGATCGATCTCTTTAATTTTTCATCAAATTAGCAGTTTTCTTCAAATCAATTTCATATTAACACAAAAAGTTATTTTTGCTTTAAAATTGCATAAAATTATATAAAGATATGTAGATACACAACGTGTAAATGTTACTATAGTTTTAACAGAAACAGAACTACCAATATAATCAATAGGCTTGAGTTAAATTTGTAGGTTATGTCTACTCTGTAAGTACCATAGTAATATTTATTCTTAGAAAAATTTTTTTAATTAAATACGTTAATAGTATTTTATTTCAGACTGTTAACTTTGGAATTTAAAATAAATATTTTGTGCTAATAAGCATGAATATTTTATGCACCGCAACCATGCGTTTGCAAATATAATTAAATGTTGATCCATCATTGTTTAGATTTTACTGCAATTAAATTTAATTATTAAAATAACGTGTAATACAATTTAATGAGATAAATTCACCATCCGGTTTATTAACCACTTAATTGTACGAGACAGGCTATCACTCACGCGAACACTTTGTAACGACAATTTTGAAAATCGCTTGTCGCTTGAGACACTGATAATATGTACCTATCAAAAAAACTATGTCTAAAACATTTTCTTGTTTCTTCTTTATTTTAAAAAAAAAGTTAGACACAAACAATACACATCAATGATAATGATAATGGAACAGTCATGTTTCTCTGCTTGTCAAACATTAAAATTGTTAGATTTCCAAGGCCTTCTCTACTATTAATGAAGGCAACTTCATATCATTTGACATCTAGCTGATTTTACCATGCATAGTCAAACGAATGTATGAAAAAGTTGCAAAATTGTTTTTATTAGAAACACTTTGAACGTATCTTGGGCGCCAGATATTAAAGAGTTTATTCTACGTAGATGAGTATTCCTCTCATTCGCGCAGACGACTTACTTACGGACATGGAAATAGAGTGGGTCGGAATCTTTCAGAGCGGTATCTCTGGTAAAAAATGTAAATAAATAGGACTGACCCCTTGGTTCGGTAGTCGTTTATCATTATCCCCCTTTCCAGTTATACTGGTTTTGATGTTACATTTTCCCTCATGTAATAAGCGTAGGTATTAGATATAATAGATACATCAGCCTTAGTTACGTAGCATACATGTCAAGTTGAGTTAGAACTATGCACTCAAGTGAGCCCGTCAAATTTAGGAAACATCTTAGAAGTAAACATTTTGCAGGGGTGTTTCGTCTCCGTCATGTTCATAAAGAAGAGCACGCCGTCGCTTCCAACAGACGTACGCTTGTTCTTTCTCGAAAGATTCTTTTTCTCCGTAGAACAAATGATTATACTTTTTAAAGTAGGACGTCATCAGGGGTACGAAATTATCTGCATGGAGTTCTTAACTGTGACGTTTGCTTTCCGTTTCTGATTCGGTAGGTTTTTGAAAATCAAACCAAAGCGGACGGATATCGGGCGCCAGATTTTGCGACACAGTTAACTTTTTAGTGTCTTCGTTCAGGCAGTAAAGAAAATTGCTCACAAAGCTTCGATCTCAGAAAATAAAATAAAATAAAACATTATTTAATATTAACGTTCTAGTCCATTATGAGGTTTGGTCACAAAATAATAAATACCTATGTTCACTTCGTTCATACAGAAATTCCACTGATCGATAGTATGGTATATCGCGAAAAAATAGTAAGCTTTCTATAACTGTACCGCTCAAGTCGTGAATAATATTTTGGCGCGTGATTTCCATAGGATCAGCAACTTCAAACTTTCCAACACCAACTGGAACTTTTGCGCAACGAAGTATTATTATTTTGTGGTTTGGAGATGGTAAGTAAGGGAGGGTGGCAAGTATCCGGATTAGGAAGCGGTTTAGGCTGGTGTACTAATGAGAAAATGGGTTTGGAAAGCCAATTCGATGTACGAAACTACGTTATGTAGATCTTTAACAGGGGTTAAACGTCGCCGCGTTGGGAAACGAGATCGGCGGACCAAGTAAACGTACGAAAGTGCGGTTCATTAACCTAGACTGGGGTTGAGAGACGTATTTGAGATGCAAAAGTGTGTCACCTCTAATAGGGTGCAAACCACAAACCAGGATTGGAAGGAAACCTCTGGATAGGAAAGGAAAGACATGTTTCATGGCAAATAACTCTAACCATCTTCTACAATAATCATCAACAACTAAATTTAAATGGTTCTCGTCTTTATTTTATGGTTAAGGTCCAAAGAAATTGATAGTAACGATCTCTTTAGATGGCGGTGAAGTCTGTAGTACCTACTACAGATAGTACTACACGTTACTTACAGCTTATCGGTTTTCGTAGATCATCGCCTCTCTAGATTAAGAGAAAACACAGACTCTCTCTCCGTGTAGAGGGTGCCTAAAGTTGTCGCCATCGTTGCTTATTTTAAGTCTCTGAAATGGCTCGTCTCGGGTGAACTCCATTTCTTTGAAACACAGGCGCCAGTGTGTCCAGCCAAGTCGTTCGTCGTCGGCCTCGAGGTTGTCTGCTCTCACTCCCAGCCTTGAGCCTGCTTTGTGATTCTTTGAGTGCTCAATTTTCCAACATGACCAAACCATCTCATCTTTTACCTGTCAATCCTGTCTATTAAAAGTTCAGCATGTTGACTGAGCCTAATGGTCTAGTTCCTCACTCTATCTCGCCGTGGTGTCTTGCCTGCAATTTGCCGCAAATACCTAAACTCGGTAATCTACACTTTCCTACTACTGTTGGAGGTGTGAGTCCAAGGCTCACAGCTTAAGGTAATGGTCGGCACATATGTGGAGTTTTAAAATTTTGTTTTAGACAAAACTTCTCTCTTACCCAAAAATGCTCTGCTGAGTGCATAGTCTACTCTGTCCTTTGCTGCTATTTGCTGTCCGGCTCAGCAGTGCACCCAAATATTTAATATAGGTAAGTTGCCTCCAAAAACTTTTTAGTAATATGTATACTCTATAAGAGCCCTTCCAGGTGGAGGTGGGAAGGATACACAACTCAGTAGGTTGTAATCGCCGACGTTTCGCCCACAGTTGTGTGGGCTTTATCAAGACTGGTTGCAGAAACAAACAAATACTCAGATTATGCTGCAACTGTTCTGCTGATACAGCTAGCAGTGAGAAAATCCTCGGTGGTTTTGGCAAGAGCGGTTATCTCCCTTTTTAAATATAGGTATTATTACCAAAATCTCCCAGTCTTTTGGTAACCGAACCTAATATTTATCACGTGTAAAAGCGGCTTTTCACTCTCCTCTCCCATGTATCGTAGAAGTTCCGGTGCCACCAAATCATCAAGCTTCCTGCTTTCACCAGTTTCATCAGCTCCTTCCTCGAAATCTGGCCTGGATGTTCCGTCTCTACAGTATTCCTAGTTACAGTTTCTCCTTCCTCTCCTTGTACTTACTTCTTCTACATTTTAGAGCTCGGAGAAAAACTCTTCCCAATGCTCCATCACGGACGACTCCTCTTTGAGCACCTTCCCATCTTTATTCAATACAAACTTTATTAGGCATTCTTTACTTTTTCTCAATTTTTTTAAAGTAGTATAGACAACGAGTAAAAACTAAAGTTATCTTTATTTTTTAACGAGGTTTTTTGAAGTTTTTGAATTAAGATTATTGTTTTGATTATTACTATCCAAAGTTAAGAAAGCAGGTTTCACCCTATCAATAGAAACGTTTATTATTTTCTTATTAACTTTAATCTGCACCATCTTGTCTTTTTGTCTTGGTCCTGAATAAGATTGACTTAAATGACTTTGTACTGCATCATTTCTCAAAAACACATGACTACATTTATTTAAATTTGTTGTACACGAAGGACTTCCATGATGTGCTGCAGGTATAGGTCGCCATTGTCGAAAATGATTTCGTAGATTTAAATTCTCCATATAACATTTCATCTGCAGAACATTGCAAATCGTCTTTGAAAGAAAATGAAAAAAGTTGCCACTCGTCATTTTGCAGCTGTTCAAGCACAGCTCCTGTGAGCAATAAGGGCCCGACTTCAGCAGGATGTGCAAGCAGAGCTGCTTCGGCAAGACCTATCATACAGGACTCGCAAAAGCTTCCTCACTTTCTTGCGTCCATACAATTTTTCTTTTATCGTTTTTCTTACCGTCTTTACAGTAAATGTGAAGTGGACTTTGTAATTTAACAGCGTCCTTGATAAATTTACGATAAAAATTTAACATACCAAGGAAACAACGTAGTTCTGGTTTTTTAAGATTTGTTATTGCTTCTATACTCTTGGTGGCACTGGTTTTGCTCCTTTCTCGCAAATTTGGTAGCCTAAGTCTTCAATAGTTTCAACTATAAATGTGCATTTAGAAGGATGAACTGCTATTCCATGTTCATCAAGTCGCTGAAACACATCTCTCAGATTCTCCAAGTGTTGCACTTCATTTGTTGGTGCTATTAATATATCATCTATGTAGCAGTAACAAAAATCTAACCCCTGAAGACCTGAATTCATAAAACGTTGAAACGTTTGTGCTGCGTTACGAAGGCTTAATGTCTTCCTCTTCTACGAGAATTAGATGTGTGCTATTGGATAGCGATTTGGAGTGGTGACTGAATTAAGCCGGCGATAATCTCTCAAAGGTCTCCATTCTCTATTTTTCTTTTTAGCCATGTGTAAAGGGTTGGCCCAAGGACTGTTCGAAGATCTGCAAATACCTTGTTCTAGCATGTACTCAAATTCTCCTTTGCTGCTTTATATTTTTCTGGAGGTAACATGCACACTCGTTCGGCTATAGATTGTTCTTGAGTAATTATTTTATGAGTTACAGAATGTTTCCTTATTGGGTTTAAAACTGTCTTTTTTGTAACTCCTGGAGGTAAAATTGTACTTTAGGTAAAGTACTCGGATTTTTTTGAAATTTTTACCAAAAGTAGCCTACATACCACTGATCATAAATATGCAATAAAATTTTGTCGCTCTCAAAAACTGAATTTTTAAAAATAATATTCGATAAAATTTTGAAAATTTTTGGGTCGGTTTTTTGCATTTTTGCACGTTTCAGACAATTCTAAGACTTTTATTTTTCAGTGAGAAAAAACTTAAAAAATTTTTCAAAAACTAACTCTAACCCAACCAAATACGTCAGAGGTGTGACACAAAAGGGAGCGCGGAAGTTGAAGTAGAGTAAAAGAGAAAGTAAGAGCAAGTGGGTTTGTTGTGTTTCTTGTGAAATGGATTACATTCGACAAGTTTTTTTAAGAAGAAAATTGTAATAACTGTAACCTACCAACCAACACCGTTCACCCCCGATCGCACCTCCCAACCAACACCGTTTACCTCAAACCACATGCAAACATGTAATTTTTTTAAAAAGAAAATTGTAATAACTTTAACCTACCAACCAACACCGTTCACCCCCGACAACCAAAAAAGAAAAGTGTGAAATGTCGACGGAGATTGGGTGTTTGGGGGAATTGAAAGGGGGTTAGGCAGGGTGTTCATGGAAGTCGTGAACGACCGTACTGCGGACACCCTGTTGGCATGTATTGAAAAATACATAGAACTGAGAACCACCATTTATTCCGATTGCTGGAAAGGGTATTCCGGGCTCACCGACCACCCCAACTACACCAACCTGCAGGTGAACCACTCCCTCCATTTCAAGGACCCTGAAACCGGAGTCCACACCAACTCAATCGAGTCCACATGGTAACCTAACCTAACCTAACCTAACCTAACCAACCCCACTCTTTTAGGCGACACACCAAAGCCAGCGGCCCCTATGCTAACCGGCAGAAGACCTTCCTGGGAGGATACCTCGGCCGGTATATTTTCCTGAAGGTGGTCAAATCTTTGAATCAAGACCCACTGATTCTATGCTTCATGCTTGCCCGAGACCTGTACGACCCAGCCATGCCTGTTCCACCGATCGAAACTGAAGAAGGAGGATTTTATATAAGTTTTTTCTCACTGAAAAATAAAAGTCTTAGAATTGTCTGAAACGTGCAAAAATGCAAAAACCGACCCAAAAATTTTCAAAATTTTTTCGAAAATTATTTTTAAAAATTCAGTTTTTGAGAGCGACAAAATTTTATTGCATATTTATGATCAGTAGACCAAGGGCTATCACTGGTAAAAATTTGAAGCAATTCCGAGCACTTTACCTAAAGTACAATTATTCCTTCCTGGAAACTGTGCCAAAAGCTTATGAAAAATAGAAATCTTTGCAACTGTTGTAATAGTTTCTTCTTTACACCATATGATGACGCTTCCTAAACTTGACAACTGCGTTAGACTGTCAACAAGTCGCTGTATGTCTTTAGTTGCACGTTCTTTAAATCGACGATGATAAAAGCAAATACTTGATTATGCTGATTTGGAACGCAATCGGTTTCTACTTTGCCTTTGTATATTGTCACGACCCAACTTTTCCACTAACCTTGTCAGTTCCTCAACTTTACCTTCTTAATTGAAAATTGTATTGGCTGTGAATTTGTTTCTGCTATTGAATGATTTTGTGCGACTGCTACTGACGGTAAAAATTTTGTAGGCGTGATGACATTGACATGTCCGTAACCGTTGTCATTGACTTCTCTAATTTTGTCAGATATAGCGGCCATTTTATCTTACGAAACTGTGTCACATGCAGATAAAGTTTGTTGTACTGTGAATGGTGATCGTTGAAGACATACTATTCGCAGAACGATTTCGTTTATTTCACGTAATAATTGTGATGGCATTTTATCACCTAGTTCCAAATCCGCGAGCACTTTACGTTTTTCTTCAGAGTCAGTAAATCGTATTATTAACTCTTTTTTCAAGTTTATGTATTTGTTTTCAACTGAGGGGGACAATTATATCCGATACTTGCTGTATCACCAACTAAACAAAACACAACCGGAAGTCAAACAAATATGGAAAACGTAATAGCGGCGATTAGAGAGCTCAGAAACGATGTTAAGGAGAAGAATTCAAAAATGAGATTACTAAATTACGGGATATAAAACAAGATATGAAAAATAAAGAAAAACAATGGGATACGGAGAGAAAAATGTTACAGGAGCGGATTTTAGAAATTTAAGAAAATTTAGAGAAAAAATAAAGAGAGACCAGAAAGGATAATATAATTATTAAAAATGTCGAATGGAAAAAAGAAAGGCTAAAACAGCAAGTAGAACAAGTACTAGAAACACACATTGGTGTAAACGTTAAAGTAGAAAAGGCATCGCACATAGGAAAAGAGTATAGTGGTGGCAAAGATGGATTCATTTGAAGACAAAATTACAGTTCTTAAAAATAAATACAAATTAGGAAAAAACCCATATTTATAGACAGTGATTTAACGGAAAAAGAACAAAAGATTCAGGCGGAAATAAGAAAAATGGCAAGAGAGGAAAGGGAGAAGGGAAATAAGGTAAAAATAGGTTATAAAAGCTTAACGATAAATGGAAAAAGAAATGAATCAACAAATGAAGGGAAACTAACACCAAAAAACTGACAGAGAAAAACAAATTGATGTTTAAAACGGTAACGAACACAGCTTACACAATAGGTACGGAACATGAAACTAGGTACATGGAATATCAGAAGTCTAACTAGCAAAGAAATAGAGTTAAGCGAAGAATTTGAAAGATCAAAAGTAGAAATAACGGTTGTAGCAGAAACAAAGAAAAAAGGTAAAGGAGAGGAAGAATTGATCAATGGGCACTTACTAATATGGAGTGGCATATGCGAAAAGAGAGAGCAAAAGCAGGAGTAGGATGTATAATACACAGAGACATCAAAAAACAGTAAGTAGGTGGATAGCAGTATCGGAAAGAATAATGACCGTAGAGTGTAAAAATAATAAAAGTACGAAAACAGTAATAGCAGTATATGGGCCTGACGAGAATGATAGGAGAGAAAATAAAGATAAGTTTTGGAATGATTTAAACGAAGTAATAGAAACAACAAAAGGTATCATTTATATAGCTGGAGATTTTAATGGAAGAGTCGGTACAAGGGACCAGTCATACATGACACCAACAGAACAATATGGAGAAGAGAAAAGAAACAACAATGGGGAAACACTATTGAATTTCTGTTTAACACATGATTTAATAGTAACAAATACTTTCTTCAAACACAAAGATATACACCTATTTACAAGAGTGTAAGCAAGTAGAGGTGAAAAATCAATTATTGATTATATACTGGTAGAACGAGAAAACAGAAGGTCAATACAGGATGTCAGAGTCAAAAGAAGTCATAAAATACACAGTGACCATTTCCTAGTTGTAGCAGAAATAAGGACGGAAGAAGAAAAACAAAAAAAGTAAAATAACAGATAAAAGAAAAAGTACCCGGAAGTGATAAAATCTTATAAACTTCAAGATAAAGCAATAGCAGTCAAGTATGAACAAGAAAAAATTCAAAATTAGTAAAATGAGAAAAATAATAGAGAGTGCAGATATAGAGGAAATGTGGAATGTTTTTAAGAAGGTTGTCATTGGAACAGCTCGTGAGGTATGCGGAGTAATAACACGGAATAAACAGATGATGCAAACAGCTTGGTGGACAGAAGAAATTAAACAAGAAGTAAAGAATAAAAAGATTAGATGGTCAACGTACTTAAGAGAGAAAACCGAAAAAAGGTATAAATATTACAAAGAACAAAGAATAAAAGTAAAAAATTTAGTTAAACAATCAAAACAAAAAACATGAGAAGATTTTGGAAATAAGCTAGAGAAAGACAGGATAAGTAATCGAAAGTTGTCCTAAAAAACCCGAGAAAAGACAAAAAAAGGGGTAATTCAATAATTGCAAACGAAGCAGGAGAAATACGAAGAAAAAGTGCCACACGGTTAGGAAATGGGACTTATAGTACCACTACACAAAAAATGCGACACTAAGGATTGCAGGAATTACAGAGGAATAACCCTACTAAATACGACAGTAAAGTTATTTGAGAAAATAATAGAGAATCGACTAAGAAAACAAATTGAGCCCACTTTGTTTCAAACCCAAAGCGGATTTCGGAAAAATACTCTGGACCATGTCTTCACAATAAAAGAAATTACAGATTATTGACAAGAAAAAAGAAAATGTATATAGCGTTTCTTGCAGAATGCTTTTGACAAAGTGCCGAGGGAAACACTAAACAAAAAGAATGTAGACACAAAATTAATCAGAATAATCAAATGTCTGTACAAAACAACGAGAAATTGCGTAATAAGTAATAACATGATGTCGGAAGAAATTGTTACGGAAGAAGGGGTTAGACAAGAAGGAAGCCTGAGCCCCCTACTTTTCATAACGATTATGGATGAGTTGATTAAAAAGACCCAAGGAATAGTCCGACCAATGTTTTTAGGGTATAGAAAATTGGAAACAGTTAATATCTCTGAATGCGCTTTTGCAGACGATATCGCAATTATGGTTGGAAGTGAAAAAGACTTACAGATTAACTTAAATATATAAAACACAGTTTTACAGGAAAAGGGGATTAAATTAAATAAATGTATGAGTAAAGTAATGGTTACGAGGATATATTGAACAATTCTTAGGCTACTATAGAACAACCAAACAAAATTTCAATGTCAAAATATTTTATTACTCAACATATTCTCCTCTTAATTGGATACATTTATTACAGCGAACCTGCAACGTCTCTAGACCTTTAAAAAAAATGTTTCTTCTTGCTCTGCAAACCAGACCTCCACAGCTTCTATTACCTCCTTGTTGGAAGAAAATGTACGACCTTTTAAACTTTTTTCAGTTGAGGAAAGAGGTGATAGTCGGACGGAGCCAAATCGGGTGAATAAGGGGGTGTTCTAGTAATTCAAACCCTAAATCACAAATTTTTGAATGGCAACATGAGATTTGTGTGCAGGGCGTTGTCCTGCAAAAACAAAATACCTTTGGATAGCTTTCCGCGTCTTTTCTCTTTAATATTTTCCCGTAGAGTGGTCAGTAATGTCGAATAGTAATCTCCAGTTATTGTTCTACCCTTATCCAAAAATCAATCATGATTACTCCATGGCAATCCCAAAAACTAAAGCAAGAACTTTTCCAGCAGATTTTGGACACGAAACTTCTTAGGTCTTGAAGAACCAGAGTGTCGCCATTCCATCGATTGTTGCTTTGTTTCTGGATCGTAGAAATGTACCCAAGTCTCATCCATAGTAACAATTCGGTTTAAGAAGTCTACATCGTTTTCAAATCGAGCACAGATCGAACGCGATGCTTCTACCCTTGCACGCTTTTGGTCAACATTCAAACATTTGGGGATCCATTTTGCAGCAATTTTCTCATGTCCAAATTGACGTGAACCATATGATGAACGCGTTCGTATGAAATATTCAGTGCTTCAGATATCCGTTTTAGCCCAATTTGACGGTCTGATAAAATCATGTCATGAACTGCATCGATATTTTCGGGGACTGACACAGAAACTGGCCTTCCCGATCGGTCATCATCTTCAATGGAAAATTTACCTCTTTTGAAGCTTGCATTACAATTTTTGACGGTCGCATACGAAGGACATTGATCACCAAGCATATTTTCGTAAATCTGCTTACCTCTTAACCCTTTTAAATACAGGTACTTGATGATGGCTCGATACTGCAATTTTTCGATTTTCACAATTTCGGTGGACATCTTTTTTCATTTAATGTTTGCGTGACTCTGGTTTACTTTTGACGTCAAACTTTACACTGACACTTCTAATAAGTTATTGTTCGTTGCTATGGTAACGCAATATTTTGTTTATGCAAGGAACTGGTCTAGGCTAACTAGATATCAATACATCCTCGTATATTAGAACAAATATATATATAGAGGGTGAATTAATAGAACAAGTGGATAATTTTCAATATTTAGGGATCTAGAACAAACGAGAGGACAGGATATACAATTAAATAACAGAATAACTAAAGCAAACAGAGCATACTATGCATTGTCAAAGTGTCTCATAAATAATATGTCAACACATACAAAAATGAAAATTTACAAATCGATGTTTAAACCTATTCAGACATATGGATGCAAGTTGTGGGTCTTAACGGGTAAACAAAAGAGAAAGATAACATCAACAGAAATGAAATATTTGCGAAGAGCCAGAGGGGTGACGAAACTAGATAGAATGAGAAATGAACAAATCAGAGCGGATCTTAACATAGAAGCAATAGAAAAATCCATAGAACAAAATCAATTAGGGTGGTGGGGACACATACAAAGATTAATGGATACAGTACCTGTGAAAAGAATATGGGAAACTAAAACACCATGGAAACAAAAAGTAGGAAGGCCAAAAGAAACCTGGGACAATGTTATAGGAAAAATTTTAAAGAAAAAGGGAAACCTGGACTGAAGCAAAGAAACTCGCACTTGAACAAACCATAATTGTGGGTTCACTTGCCAAAATGGTGGTAACTTCACTTGCTTGGCTCCATCCACTTCAGCCACGCTTATTTCATGACTAGCGTTGTCGTACTCTTCTTTTCTTTCCTTGTTAATCATCACGTCGGGGTCGCCAATTATAGATAACAAGTAAAAACTAAAATTATCTTTATTTTTTAACGAGGTTTTTTGAATACAATATTTTATTTATTAACTACTGTCGAACTATTTATATAACAACCGATAATAATAATAATAATCGGTGTCAGATATGTCGTATATAAGATTATCATACAACCAGCATACGCATATCCAACCTCCAATAGTTTCTATTTGAAAAATTCAAAATTATAAATTTTCTATTTAGATAGAAAACAATGTTATCAAATTAAAAATAAGTTGCAAATACCCCTGGAAGGAATTCTGAACTCTAAGGCAGAATGATAAATTGCCCTGGTTTTGCCCACCATGTACAGACAACTGCCCTACACGCGCAAAACTAGTTTCTCAACTAGTCACAGCAAAAACAGACATTTCCACCATACGCCGCATTCCAAAGGGAGCACGATATTCGGCCGCAGTTGCATTCAATTCAATAGTGAAAGATTGTATTAAATCAAAGTCTATCAATTCTTGGTCAGCACTTCTCCTTTTTTCTTATCGAACATTCAACGTGGATCTAAAATCGAAGAAAAATCACTCACCTCAAAAATTAAAGACAATATCGCCTCTTCTAAAACACGGAATAAGCATAATTCTTCTTTGGAGGACATAGTGAAAGCTAAAATAACAGACAACGACACAAAAGAAGCTGTTAGAATACTAAGCTCGGACGATTCTTTAGCACCTTTCACCGAAGAAACCTACAACGCTCTATTTATAAAATATCCAACAGCCACACGGACTCTCTCTTTCCCCGATGAACCAAACTGCGATCCAGTACTTGTAAACGAAGAAAGTATATCAAAAACTATAAATTCCTTCAACTGCGGATCAGCACTAAGATTGGACGGTTTCAGGCCACAATATATAAAAGACCTAATATCACATTCAGCAGGCGAGGCAGGAAGAAGAGCTCTCACAGCGATCACCGAGCTATGCAACTTGATGCTGTCGGAAAAAGTCAATCCGGATATTCTTCACATTCTCTACAAAGCATCTCTATGCGCATTTAGAAAGAAGGCCGGAGGTATAAAACCCATCGCTGTGGGGAGTTGCTTTCGTCGACTTACTGGCTAAATCGCATGCGCACAGACCCAACGAACGCTTCAAATCCATTTCACACCCCAGCAATTAGGAATGGAGACAACCTCGAATCTATCACAAAAAAGACCCTGGTCAGAACAAGCCCTTTTTGGAAATTTACAGACCTGATGGAATCATTTAAAAACAACACTGGAATCCGTTATGAACTTAAAGTTAGATCCGCCACACTGAATTTAGCTACCCTCCCAATAAAATATGGTGGACTAGGAATAAGACAAATTAGTGACATTGCTCTCCCAGCCTTCCTAGGCTCTTCTCATGGCTGTCAAAATCTGATTTCTCAAGTTTTACATTTTATGGACATTACAATTCCTGACAACCTTAAAGAAAACGTCTTGATTGCTTGAAATAATCTCAACAATAGCATGCTACACATTGGGATATTATTAACATTGAGAGAATTATGGGGTCGCTCTCTTCGTCAAATCAAGTAGATGCCGCAAGACAATTAGCCATTAAAGAACCTGAATCAGGCGCTTGGCTCCACGCTATTGTATCCGAAAATGTTGGCACATTAATAGACAACCTCACCTTTCAAACTTGCGTAGCCCTTCGACTTGGCTACAAATTGTTTAAGCAGCACATATGCCAATGCAACAAAACTGTCAACGAATTTGGCCATTACGGACTATCATGTCCAATAAGCAAAGGGCGCTTCCCAAGACATAGCGAAATGAACTCAATTATTCATCGTCCATTAGCAGCTTTAAAAATTCCCTCAGCCTTAGAACCTGTAGGACTAGCACGAGATGATGGAAAGAGACCTGATGGAGCAACATCAATGCCATGGTCCAAAGACAAGAAACTTGTTTGGGACTGCACTTGTGTTGACACTTTAGCTAACTCATACATATCGAAAACTTAAGAAAAGGCAGGAGCAGCAGCAGAGATATCGTGCAAACGGAAACATGGAATTCAACGTGGAAACGCTGCTAGCATTATTGGAACCCTACCTCAATCAATCCCCTTGAATGAAATTTTTATTATCTAATAATTTTTATTTTATTACGTGTTACAAAAATTATAAAATTATGTTTCTTGAATAAAGTGTAATGAAATAATAATTTTCTTCTAAGGATTGACCAAACCTTTCCTAAATTAAATTTTATATTGGTGCAATGTTTCCGTTGTTTTATTACCTAAATATGATTGCCACCTCTGCTTTTTTACTTTAACTTCGGCCCTTATTTCCTCTGTCCACCATTTTAATACTCGTTCCTTCGCACGCCCTTAACTGATTTAAAAGTAGTCCACACTTGCTCTAAGTGATTTGAGTTTGAAAGGAGCCCCACATTCACAGCATTCACACAGCAAGATTTCATGAATGCCCACGTTATTGTACTGTAATCTGATGGCATTCGATTGAACCTTGAGTTTAAACTGTTACTAGATTGCGACATCTAGTGTTACCTAGCGTAGCACGCTTGAATAGTAATCTATTAAGGCAACTTTGCCGACGGATATGTAAGCAGTTAGAAAACTCGATTCTTTGATTATTAATGACTTAAAATAATCTCCATTGTACAATTGCAAATACACACCAAGAATCATTCGATAGCTGATTCAGGTGTGAGAGAATTCACTATTGAACAAGACGCGGCTGTCGACTAAACATCCAAAGCAGTTTACAAAAAGTAGACTATCTATTTATTTATTTATTCGTATGATACATGATTTTTTATTATTGTATTGTGTGATATAAGTGTCATTTGTGGTACCCCGGAAGATCAAAATAAACCTGTATAGTGTGGAGACGAAACTGGTTCGTCATGGCAAAGCATTTGCTTCAAGGTTTATGAAAACCACTAAAACCTAAACATGCCAAGGATAAATCTACTGAAAATACGCAAGAGATTGTACAATTGCAAACAAACACCGACATACACTGGACAGCTATTTCGTCTTTTTGGGACTCTTCAGGACTGAGAAAACTTGAGTGTAAGTAGTTAACTATTGTAGAAGATTTAGTTAAACTTATTTTTCGAAAGAATGTCAGTTTGACGTGAAGTGTTATACTTACTAAGAACGGCTGAGAACTCAGTCATAGTAAAAAATGTTCAGTGTAAGGTATTATCTAATTGGTTTTATTTTATAAGTAAGCGTATTGATCCAAAACATTTTTTTTAAATTCTCCAAACTATAATCGACTGAAAAGAATAACGACAGAACTGGATAAACATGTAAACGTGACTAACGTTATATTGTATTTACGTATACATACGCTAATATTGTGCAATTGAAAGCGCGCAATTGCGTCGAGTACAAGGTGAGAGTCGGTATAAATTTAGACCAACAATTACGAAGAGAGAGAGGGAGGGACGAAGAATTACATCGGTTTTTGAACCCTCTTTGACCTAATAATAAATGCCGGTCCGGTGTGTTTCTATTTTAATTGTCACTTACAAGATTTTTTTTTAAGTTTAGGAAAAACAAATATTCGAATAAAGATTCCTAAAATAGGTGTGTTCCAATCAAAAGAACCGAAAACCATATAAATTGTACTAGAGTTGAACTTATGAAAGAATTCCGATATCGGATTAACGCTTGTATTCAAGCACAACGGTCGCGAACTAAAATCGATGCTGTACGTTAAAAGAAAACGTGCAATGGACCGTGTGGTGCTTGAATACAATCGCTAATCCGATAACGGAATTCTCTCATAATTTCAACTATACTCGAAAAAGTAGTACATTGAAAATTTGCTTAAAATTTCTAGCCTTTCCGACTGATTACAGACGGTAGACAAAGAAAAACAATCAAAAATAGAACAGTACACAAATGATTATTTGTTTAAGTGCATTATCTCATTACTAAGAGAAAAAAAAGCGCGTGCAAATGTTTGCATTGTACTTTTTTTGTGAAGGACGAAAATTTTGCAACAATTTGATCGTTAAATTCATACGTTTTTCAATGAACGTAATTGTCGAATGTGTACCGGGGGCTGAATATTGAAATGACCACGTTTTGTGCGTCTGTGGCACAGTTTCCATAGTTAATGCGGCGTGCATAATGATGAATACGTAGGCGTGGATGGTATTACGGTTGAACCACTTTCTCTTTTTTTTTCTGAGATGATTGATGAATACCGTTGCAGAACAAAAAAAGTATTTGAATAGACGAAGGTTAGTGAACGAAAAATTAATGCGCCTGGTTGTATGCAACCAACAATGCTAGTAATTGTTGAAGTTCAAGAGGACCAATGGGAAAATCATTCGATTTTTTCTTCTTCTCCTTTTTGTGTTTCTTTTTTTTCTACCCACTCATAGCGAAAAATGAATCACATAGAAGGTTTAAAAGATATAACAAGCGTTTACTGCAGAAGTCCATATCGCACCGATAAGCCAAAATAAAATTGCGTGTAAAATGGTTCAAACAAAAGTTATACAGGGAGAGTCGGAAGGAGCGCACCAAACTCTAGGAGTGTATTATACACGTGAAAATAAAACTCATATGTTCTTATGCGATTCTCATTTGTTTTCATGTTATGGCGTAACTAAAAATGTTCATCTAGCTTTCCACTTATTATCTGAATTTTAACATTATCAAAGTATGCCATGTTCGAGGCTCAAAGACATTTGATAATTCTGACGTTTTGATGAACTGTCAGTATACAGTGAACAGTAACTGAACATTTAATTTCGAATTTATGTGATTGTTAGTTTTGCAAAATGCCAGATACTTATTCAAATTTAGAATATGCAAATATGGTGTTTGTTTATGGTTTCTGTAATGGAAATGCTACAGCTGCTGCTGAAGAATATCGTCAACGTTTTCTACACCAAAGACATCTTGATAAAAACGTATTTATTAGAGTTTTCAACAAATTGTGCGAGACTGGTAAGCTTCCCGGTGCTACATTTACCCGTGATGGCATTAATAATACTCGTAACTATCATGTATGGTCAGACGAAAATCCCCACGCAACAATCGAAAGCAATTTTCAACATCTGTTTTCTGTGAACGTGTGGTGTAGTATGGTTGACAGTTATTTAATTGACCCTTTTATTTTGGAGGATCGTCTCACAGGAGACAACTACCTCATTTTTTTACAAAATGAATTACAAGGCCTGCTAGAGGATGTTCCTGTATATATTAGAATGCAAATGTACAATCAGCACGATGGAGCTCTAGCACATGTCACTCGTCAGGTCAAGCAACATTTGAACGAACGTTTTCCAAGGCGTTGGATTGGTCGTGGAGGTCCTATTAATTGGCCTGCAAGATCTCCAGACCTCACACCACTAGATTTTTCTTTATGGGGCTGAATTAAAAATGAAGTCTACAAAATAGAAGTGGACACACGGGATGCACTAATTAGACGAATTGAGAATACTGCAGCCCATATTAAAGAAAAAGAAATGAATCAATTGGGAGAGCAACAAACGCTCTTCGTAGACGAAGCAGAAAATGTTTAGAAGTCAATGACGGTATTTTTGAACATTTATTGAAAGAACGCTATGATTAAGAACATTTTTATGTGTATAATTTATTTATTTGTTAATATGCTATAATTTGAAAACAAATGAAAATCGGATAAGAACATATGAGTTTTTTTTACATTATTTTCACTTGTATAATACACTGCTAGAGTTTCGTGCGCTCCTCCCGACTCACCCAGTATAAACAATAGATTTTCCAACAACTTTTTTCCCTCAACTTTCTTTGTAAAAATAATATTGTTATAACAATTATTGTCACGTGATTATTATATTTCAGTAATTAATTATCTAATCAAAAATAGTTTAAACAAAAGTTATGTATAATTCAATTATAAATAACTTTTATTTGTAACATAAATGTGTAAAATGAATATTTATTTAAACATTTAAAAAATTTAAAAATCTGTGTAGGTTAACGGCCCTTTTGGCTGGTTTAAAAACCGTCGCATAACTCACCACCTTATTTATAAGATGTGGAGTAAAAATTGACATGTTTACTTTTCGCAACTGTGTTAATGTGAATTAAAAATTGTATTTAGAAAATTTTTGTAATAATTCAATTTTTGTATTGATTAAAGTTGGCATTGATGTCAAAGTCGAATTTTGAATAATAATAAAAATATGTCAGTCAGTTTTCTGAAGATACTTCCGGTTTGGCAGGGAAGAACATACTTTATATGTTTAATTTATATTATAATAAAGATAGAAATAGAACACCATGAAAAAAAATGACATCCTTCCCCCCTTAATACAAATATTTTTAATTCTCATTTTTTTTAAATAGCTGTATAAATAAATCAGAAGTTTAAAAACAAAAATTTGACATGCTTACTTACGAATTGAAGTTTTAGATGTGGACATTTTTTAACAATTTTCGTATTCATCGAAGTTGGCATTGATGTCAATGTCAAATTTCGAATAATAATAAAAAAATCTCAGGAGAGTTTCAGTAATAAGGTACACTTACGGTTTGGCAGGAAGAGATCTGCATGTTTAGCCCCCCAAATAAAAAAATATCTTTTTATACTAGTTTTTCCCGAAGTTGCGAAAAAGTTTGACATCACACGCGTATCATTACAAATATTATTTTATTGTAACTGTTTTAAAACTATTAATAAATAGAAGGTGTAGATAATAACGGGTGTTCAACATTTTACTAATTTTAAAAAAAAGTCGTAGGCTAGATACAAAGGTTACGCCACGACGCGTTATTTTGATGTACTTTTGGGTATACAAAAAATAATTAAATCAATTCAATTCCACGGCCTACCCATCAGTATGGCACTCTATTTAATAATGTAAGTAAATACAGGGTGTCCCACCGGAAAATAATAATAATGATAATAAATTAATACAGAGTGATAAAAAAAAAGGATTAAAATTAAATTCAAAAACACGTCAAAAGTCATTTTTTTTAAATGCAAGCACCCTGTTTTTATAATTTTATCTTATTTAGCATCAAAAATAAAGTTGACTTGGTACAAGGTTGTCTATTCAAAAAATTTATGGTTTTCGAAATATTGACAATTTAACTATTTTTTTGTTGCACAAATGCTATTGTATTTCTTTTAATATGAATCGTTATTCCTAGTTGGCCATGATGGCGTTAGAAAACAATCATCTGTCAAGAATATGTCAAACTGTGTGTATCAAACTAAGAAATGCCAACAGTTAACTGTACCGAGTGTGAGTGTTAAAGTGCATATCGTTATCAAAGCGATAACTTATTATGCTTGAAACACACGTGTGTCGATAAAGCCAAGTAATTACTTGTACAGTAGTACACAAGCAACGAAAGAACACCTGGCTTTATCGACACACGTATGTTTCAAGCATTTAAAGTTATCGCTTTGGTAACGATATGCACTTTAACACTCACAATCGGTACAGTTAACTGTAACACATGTTTTTAATATAACTTTATCACATTGTCCATAAATAATAAATAAATTTAAGTAATCTTCGTTTGTATAATTTAAGCGTCCCGGCATGATTATTGAAAATTTTTAACAGTTTGACATATCCTTGACAGATGATTGTTTTCTAACGCCATCATGGCCAACTAGGAATAACCATTCATATTAAAAGAAATACAATAGCATTTGTGCAACAAAAAAAAGTTAAATTGCCAATATTTCGAAAACCATGAATTTTTTAATAGACAACCTTGTACAAAGTCAACCTTATTTTTGATGCTAAATAAAATAAAGCTATAAAAAACATGGTGCTTGCATTTAAAAAAATGACTTTTGACGTGTTTTTGAATTTAATTATAATCCTTTTTTATCGCCCTGTATTAATTTATTATCAAAATATCGACATAGCCCACTAAAATAGGTCCCCTGCTACAAGGAAACCTATTTCAATTAAATAATAAAAGCATTAGTATAGGAAAATTTTATAATTTTGTTTAGGCCTGAAAACGTCATTTTTGACATAAAATTTAAAATAAATTCAAAACAGTTAGACTTAGGTATAGGACATTATACACAAAATGTGTCTAGAATTTTGTGCAAAATCCAAAAATGAAATAATATATAGAATGTTCCGTTTAATATAAGCAAGTTGACACCTACTTCCGGTATAACCGAAAGTGCCACCATCTTGAAAATATTTTAGCGGAACTACCCTTGTCGATGTTAGTATACTATCAAATTTTCAAATTTTTCCCATGTACAGTTTTCCTGTCAATCTATCGATGGCGTTCCCGGTGGGACACCCTGTATATATCTATAAATTTCATAAATAAAATAATAAAGAATTTTAATTAATTGTTTTATTTATCAAGAAATAAAATAAAAACTTCATAAAATTGTTGAATCAGTATCGAACATATCAATTTTATATACAGTGTGAGTGTAAAGTACGGAATAAAATTCATTAAATTTTTATCCTTATTTTATGCAATTTTCCTCGACAGATCAAATTTTATTCTTAATTTCCCCATCTTTTGGTATAAATCAACCCTTTCTAACTCCACCAGTGGCGGCACAACAGGGTCAACTTGAAAATTTTAAATGGCAATGGGGGTCAAAAGTTACATTTCGAAAAGACCATTTCATCCAACTAGTGGCGGTGCAACGGAGGGCAATTTGAAAATTTTAAATGGTACTAGTAGTCAAAAGTTACATTTTCGGAAAGATCTTTTTATCTTGTATTTAGCTATGTAATTGTTTCTAAAATTGGGAGATTAGAACAAGAAACAAAAAGCTTTGAATATTTTTAACACTAATTTTTTCTGTTTGAATTTTTGTTAATAATCAACGGAAACAATAGAATTCTGAAAACCGTACACAAATAATGCAAATAAATCATGTAATGAGCAACCTGACAGATTACAAAATTCGTTTCGAAAGGACCACGCTCAAATCTTATGGAAAATTTGATCTATATGGAATTTGGCTGAAATGTTGTGGAGGAAGCAGTATTGATTAAAAGCTATCATTGAGCTAAAGTCCAATGGCGAATATATTATGAGATATTGACAAAAACTGAAGCGGATATTGCGGGTTTACTAGTAACTGTAACTTCCTAACGATGTTAATTTGTAGTTGAAGATGTTTAAACTATGCAGATAAGGCGCAAGGAAAAAAGTAATCTGATACAGCAACAGCTGCACGCATGCGCAAAGAGAATGCGCATGCGCATCCAATTGTAAAACTATTTACCAACAAGAACAGTTTTCATAAATACTTTCTGGCATATCCAACTGCAAAAATAGTGCTTCTCAAGACTAACTAGCCAACCTACTATAGCTAGAAGAATTCTTATGCCTTGCTTCGTGTGTCCTGCGGCATTTCGTCCCAATTTAATGGTACGCCTAAACGGCCCCAATAACGTTGATAGGCGTAACATTGTCATTCAGCGACGCCTTGCAAACAACATATCACTGATTGATGTTGATAATATTACTCGAGTTTGTAGTGCTTGTAACAGGTCAATTGTGAGAGAAATAAATGCTCTTGAACAAGATCCGACCTGTCTCCGTCTAAAGATACTTACGCAAACTGCAAATTGGACCTGCATGGTATGCGATTCTCCCAATTGACGCACGGGTAGACGCATTTGTAAAAGCAGATATATACATTCCTCCTTCTACAAAATGTTGTCCAATGCGCTCGGATAATCATGGCCTGCTTTTGCAACGTTTGCTGCAGGAGTTACGGTCCGTGAACAGGCCCTATGTTATTCCCGGGCGCGAGTTACAAACATTTTTAACTAAACTGCGCCATGTTCACAAGAATAGCCTAAAGATAGTCAACGAAAATAGCATTTCCAATGACAATTTTCAGTTCATCTCCCCCATCACAAAAGAGCAATTTCACAAACTGTATACATTTTGCGATGCGGTTCCAATAGAGAGTGGTTCTCGCCATGTTAAGAAAATAGACCTTTTGGCATTTTTGTGCAAAATAAGACATGGACTAAGTAATGCGAGTTCTTAAAAGTAATATTTCACTATAGCAGTCGCCAGGCTGTTAGTACGGTTATAGCTACGGTCCGGCAATCCCTGCTCTTACGATTTGTTCCCGAAAATATTGGTTTTGGAGCTATAACTCAAGAGAATTTTATAGCAGCTCATGTACCGGCGTTTGCCAATATTCTTTACAATGACACTCCCAACATACCCCGAGTGATTGCCTACATCGATGGAACTTACGCCTACGTACCTAAAAGTTCCAACTTTCGGATTTTAAGACAAACGTTCTCGGTTCATAAACATCGCCATTTGGTCAAGCCCGCTTTAGTTGTTGCACCTGATAGCTACATTGTGGCCATTCAGGGTCCGTATTTTGCAGACGCCAGAAACAACAATGCGGCCATGCTGCGCAATGAAATGGACCAAGATGTACAAATAATGCGCAATTGGTTTCATGATGGGGATATCCTTATAGTTGATAGAGGCTATAGGGATGCAGGCCCCTATTGGAAGGTTTGGGTATTCGTCATTTTATGCCACGTCGTTGAACGTGGGCAGCATCCCGTTTGGTAACAAAAACAAGGTGGACTGTCGAGGCCCGTAAAGGTCATATCAAAAGCATCTTCAAGTTCTTCGAACATTTAATTGCCATCCATCACATAGATCATCTTGGTGACTTCTACCGCTTTGCAGGAGCTCTTATAAATAGGTATCACCCATTAATTGAAATGCTGACCTGGCAAATGCAATGCTTATTAAAGCAAATGAAGTTAATGTTGTGAAGGCGCGGGTAGAACAATTCGGGTTGCGGGACAGAAATATGAGGGTTGGGTACGTCTTGATGCGGCTGAATTAGCTGACTTTCCCCACTTGGATCTTGGATATTTAAAAGAAATAACTTGTGGGGTGTATCAAATTGATCTGGCACCATCATACAATCAGGATAAGCTTCAACGGGATGACACGGATGAACTTCAAATTGATTAGGTCATTAATGCATTTTCAAATCAGGTTCCAGGACCTTAAGTTGTTACTGCCATACTGCATCAATCTTGTGGTACCTGGGCTATGCATGCCATGAAAATAACGTTCATGAATCATTACACTAAGCACGTTTTATAAAATAGGTAATTTACGTTGCTTACTTAATTTTTTCTTTAAAGAATATATTTGAAGGTATCGCTAATTAAACACCATAGCTCGATTAATTATCGAATCAAAATTTTGTTTAGGAAATGTTTACAAAATAAAATTAGAAATAATTTTGATTTAAAAAACGTCTACAAGCAATAACTTTTAAATTAAATCAAAAACTAAACATGGTTATTTGGGTTGACTGATTATTACTTATTTTTAAATAAATCTAACCTACTAATTATTGTAAGTTATTAAAAAAAATCATTAAACTCTCTATTCATAATATTTAGTCCTTACAAAATGTATATTTTATGACGTTTCATTTTTTCTGTATTAATATAAAAAGTGAAAATAAAAACTAAGGCAATTCTTATTGTCAACGTATATATTTAGTTTTTTGACAAGAATTTATTACATAATTATAATTAAGATACCAAGTTATAGTTTAAAATTAAATGAAAACTTTTTTTTAAATAAAGGTATTACTATATAAATAAATATAAGAAATCAATAATGGGTGTGACCTCCATTATTATTGATACATTCTTGGAGGCGTCTGCTCATTGACGCTATCAAGGTATCAATATAATTAATATTAATCGTTTCCCATGCGGTATCAATGGCTGCAATTAGTGCATTACGGTTTACTGGTATAAAATTTGGCCCTTGTTGTCTTCGGATAACAGCAAGTATTCGAGCCCAAACATTTTCGATAATGTTAAAATCTGGGCTTTTTGCTGGCCAGGGTAACAGCTCCAAGTTATTTTCTCGTATCCAATTGCGCACAACCCGCGAAGTATGAATAGGGGCGTTGTCCTTTAACAACAAAAATACATTATGAAAATGTTAATTCAACAGATCCCGAACTATTTTTTGGAGAAAGTATAGTGAAATAAGAATACTTACTTGTTGGAAAATATAATCTTCGTCTGGATAAAACACTTCGACTGAAGGTTTCATAATAGTTTCCAAAATATCTAAATACGCAGCAGAATCAAGACGTCCATCGATAGCCCAACAAACTCCTGGACCCCGCGCGCTAACCCAACCCCACACATTCACAGAAAAATAACCACTTCGTTTTTAGGACATATGTGATTATTTTCGTAACGAGTTCCTTCCATTCTAAAAACTTTTAGTGGTCCATCGTTGCGGCTATTGAACGTTTTTTCGTCGCTAAAAATCACTCGATTCCAAAATTCCAAAGGTTCGTTCACATATCGCCTTGCAAATTCCAGACGACGTCTCATATTTTCGTCACTGAGAACTTCTTTCGCAGCAGCATTATACTTCTTTATTCCCATCTCCTTTAATCTTTTTGTGCAGTTATACGGCATCCGGGAAAATGTGTATCTGCTATAGCCCTGGAGTATGTAGCAAATGGTTGTTCTGTTACGTAATGAAACAACTCGAGATCTTGAGCACGTGTAGATACTTTAGGTCTACCACTTCCGATGGCTCTTTCCAAAGTGTGTTCAAGATTCCATTTTACTCGGTAATGCCCTACGGTGCTTTTGGTATATCTAACATACGTGAAATTTCACGCACGCTACGGCCCGCCGCTAATTCCGAAACAATCCGCGCTTTCAAATCAGCACCGAGATGAGGTGGCATTTTCACAACACTTGAAATTTTAAACTAAAATGGAATTTACATTTCTTACTTTATTTATTGGTTCACACTACCCCTTCTCAAACAGTAGGTAATTGTTTATTTATTACATACTTCTAATGACCAATGTAACAACCCTTAGAGCAATATGACTCAAAGGAAGTAAATTAAACAAGCAAGGATATTCTATTGTTATTGAAACTTATTCATAAAGTAAAAGCCATTTCCTTATAATGCTAATGGACAGGATTTTCTTTTAAGTATTAAGATTACAATAGAGGACTTATAAACTTTCGAAAATATCTAATTATAAATATTTACACTGCAATTGCGCTTTTTCCTTAATAATTTCTTAGCAATAACATACACGTTCTTGGTTTTAAGTTGTCATAAATTTGATATGATATAAATTTGTGTTTCTAATATTACATCACAAACTAATCTTTATTCGCCAAAAATTGTTGCTTAAGTTGTAAAGCTTCGTACACACCTGAACAACAAACCGAGCAACAAACATAACAACGAACCGAAAGTCAAACAGAACGACAAACGATCTTTTATGATTTCCACAATCCGAACAACAAACGGAACGTTTGTGCTGTTCCCATAATTATTTTCAGTAGTTTTCAGTTCATATATATTTATTATTGAGAAGAGAAAATTGCGGAAAACAAGAAGATAGTGCCAACCAAATTTTTACGCACAAAGAAGAGTAAAAATTATAATTTACTTTGCTTTTTTTTATTTTGGAAATTTCCCGCCCAAATGATGCTAATAGGGACATCATTTTTTCTTGCATTCTTAAACACTGATTAATTTAAAACATTTTTCTTCTGTCAACTCCATAATATTACCTAAAACACAACAAACCCACAAAAGGGAGGACAAAAATAAATAATTTAATTCTCCCGCATAAGTTTGTTCGCCGTTTTGTTTAGATTCGTCCAAACCTGCAAACGCATTCGCGCGCATTTTCTTTGATGTCGGGAACGCCGCAAACCGTTCGTGGAACAATCAGGACTTGCGAATCTGTTCTAAAATTCGTACGTAGCACCGTCCAAATTAATGTTCCGATTGCCGTTCGGTTCGTTGTTCTGTTTGTTCCTCGGTTTGTTGTTCAGGTGTGTACGAAGCTTTACAATAAGCATATTAATATGAACTATATCTTATGAAAGGAGAGTTATGTAACTATAATTAACGACTTAACGTTACGTTAGTAGATTCCATTTACTATTTACACATATTTTCTTGGAACATTCGATAATTAACTATCGGGATATGATGACCCTATACTTCGCAGGTTGTGCGCAACTGGATACAAGCAAATAACTTGGAGCTGTTACCCTGGCCAGCAAAAGCCCAGATTTTAACATTATCGAAAATGTTTGGGCTCGAATACTTGCTGTTATCCGAAGACAACAAGGGCCAAATTTTATACCAGTAAACCGTAATGCACTAATTGCAGCCATTGATACCGCATGGGAAACGATTAATATTAATTATATTGATACCTTGATAGCGTCAATGAGCAGACGCCTCCAAGAATGTATCAATAATAATGGAGGTCACACCCATTATTGATTTCTTATATTTATTTATATAGTAATACCTTTATTTAAAAAAAAGTTTTCATTTAATTTTAAACTATAACTTGGTATCTTAATTATAATTATGTAATAAATTCTTGTCAAAAACTAAATATATACGTTGACAATAAGAATTGCCTTAGTTTTTATTTTCACTTTTATATTAACTACAGAAAAAAATGAAACGTCATAAAATATACATTTTGTAAGGACTAAATATTATGAATAGAGAGTTTAATGATTTTTTTAATAACTTACAATAATTAGTAGGTTAGATTTATTTAAAAATAAGTAATAATCAGTCAACCCAAATAACCATGTTTAGTTTTTGATTTAATTTAAAAGTTATTGCTTGTAGACGTTTTTAAATCAAAATTATTTCTAATTTTATTTTGTAAACATTTCCTAAACAAAATTTTGATTCGATAATTAATCGAGCTATGGTGTTTAATTAGCGATACCTTCAAATATATTCTTTAAAGAAAAAATTAAGTAAGCAACGTAAATTACCTATTTTCTAAAACGTGCTTAGTGTAATGATTCATTCTACAGTCCTTCTATAAGATAACCCCTGCTGAGACTACCTGCTGTTAGAATTGTAAATGATACCCTTAAGCCCGCTTCACAATGTGCAAACTTTTGTTTACAGAAATTCTGGTGTCCAAGTTTTAAATTTCATTAGTGTACACGCGTAAGCTTATAAGGATGACATTTTTCAAATTTTAAATACTTAATCACTGATCTCTGATTTATTCCATTTTCTAAAACTAATTAACGAGTTGTTCTATGTGGATTTTCTTACAGGGCATTTAACGTATCAAGTCTAGTATTAACAGATAAACCTTACATTCACATAACGGCATCTTCAGTTTTCTACTCAAACAATATCTTTGATTAAATATGAGCTTTAAATTAAAATAAGCTTTACGTAGTAGTGAAGAGATATGTTGAGAGAATTTCAAATCTTCATCTAAAATCAACCCAAGATTTTTTGCACTTTCTCTAATGACTAAAATCTCATCTCCAACCTTAACAGTTACATCCTGTTTAATAAAATTTCTAGCCTTTTACGTTGACCAAATACCATTACTACTTTCTTCGCATTAATTTTTAAACAATGTTTTTCACAAATTTTTACAAGAGAGTCAATATCAGAATTAATTAAATGAGTACTTATAAAAGAACATCTTTAGGTTTAAAATCAATTGAAGTTGGGTATCGTCAGCGTACAGGTGATACTTGCAATACTTGATATGTTTATGAAAATTGCATGTGTACAGTGAATAACGTAACGGACCTTGTCCTTTGTAAGACAAGGATAATTAAAAAGAGATGGTTTGTTCTACCAATCTAGGGATTTTAAGAAGTAACTGTTGGTTAGATCAATAAGTCACTCAGAAGACACCAAAACTAAATCATAAAATTCACTAAAAATGTAGAATCCTCTATTTAGTTTTTGTTTCTTATGGGTGTCTTACTGATCTAACTAACAGTTACTTCTTAAAATCCCTAGATTGGTAGAACAAACCATCTCTTTTTAATTATCCTTGTCTTACAAAGGACAACATATTTGATCTTGTATAGTTTTCAAATGCAACCTAAAATACAAATCCATTGAATTGATCTAAGGATTAAATTAAAATTTTAATCCTTAAATAGTTCATATATGTTATCAAATAAAGTTCATAATTTTTTTTAAATATTTAGGGAATTTTCTCTTTAATATGATCATGGATTAAATTATAGAACAACTACCAAAAGAAGCAGGATATAAAATAGGAAATACTTACTTCCATATTATATGTTATGCGGACGACGCGGTACTTATCGCCGACTCGGAGGACAATCTTATCAACACGGAAAAGCCGCAATGTATGGTAACAGCCAAAGAACCAATTAGGTGTAAGCTCGAAATCGATGGGAAAAGTATAGAGCAGGTTATGAAGTTTAATTACTTAGGATCAGAAATAACCAGCAAAGGCAATGCACAACAAGAAGTAAGAAAGTTAACGATGAAAGCCTCCCGGATATCAGGGTGTATGAAAGATATAATATGAAAAAACAAACATCTTAGAAGCGAAAGTAAAGTAAGAATATATAAGACCAATCTTGACATACGCAGCCGAAACCAGAGCGGACACCACAAAGACAATGCAAATGATGAGAACAGTAGAGATGAAAGTAATAAGGACAATCCATGGCAAAACACTACACGATAGAATAAGAAGTGAAGACCTGAGAGAAATGAGTAAAATACAGGATGTAGCAAAACTAACACGACAAAGAAGAAAACAATGGAATCAACACGTAGACAGGATGGAGAATAACAGACTAGCTAAAAGTGCAAAAAGTAATAAACCCGTGGGGGAAAGATCGCAGGGAAGACCATCAAAGCGATGAAGGGAATGTTGGACGTCAACATCAGAAGAGGCTTAAAAACGGTGAAACACAGGCAAATATGGGAAACCATATACGAAAGAAGTAGTAGAAGGGAATTTTCTATGCTTCCCTCAAATTACTTTAATTTCATAGTATTTTTCGTTTCTGTACACATTATTTAATTTTATTTACATAATTTTAGTTCTTTCGATAAAAATGAATCGAGTTACCATAATGTACAAAATTTTAATTCCTTAAGAAATTACAAAAAAATTTCCCCAAGGACACTGCTTAGATAACATTCAAATCCAAGAGTTTGCAGCTCGGGATGGTCAACAAATATGAAAATGATACACGAAACGTCGCCAATGCACCAATTAGGCAACAGGAAAATTCAACAATAGGGTCAAATGAAAAAATAAATAAACAAAATTAAAATAGCAAACATTTATTTTTTCGATTTCTTCTTCTTCTCCTTTTTGTGTTTCTTTTTATGCTTTTTCTGCTTAGTACCTTTTTCTATCCACTCATCTTCATTGTCAGCATCGCTGACAACAATCGCTGATGTCGCAATAGGCACAGCAGGCAGTTTTGGTCCATAAATGTTTTCCTCCTTCGCCACTTTCACCTCTATCTTTTCCTCTTTCCGCACAGGTCGAAAAAGTAATATTCGACAAAATCCCCTCTTTTATAGGTTTTATTTTAGGAACCAACAGTTCCGAAACCACAGTCGCAGTTAACACCTCCTGTCTTTGTGCTGCTTCCTCCTTACGTTGCTCAACGTCTTCTTCACCTTCGCTCTCCGACTCATCGCTACTTAAAAAAATCGCCTTAAACAAGTCGGTGTTCTTCGAAACGTCGACCCTTTCCGTTAAATCGACAACTGCCTCATCGGCATTCTTTTCTTCAAGTTCTTCGACAACTTCCTCCTTATTAACAACCGCAACTTCAACAACTTTTTGCATCGACAACCCGGGTTTAAGATCCGTTTGCGGCTCCACATTCTTCTGATACTCGAAAATAAGATTCTTCGTTCTCGTTTTTTTCTTAGTTTCTCTAAAAAATCGAGAATATTATTAAAGACAAGGGATTAGCTTGACAACTTACTCAAACTTTGGTTCAGGTACGTTAAATCTTTTGCACAACAAACTGTTTGGAGTCCAACTCAAAGTTATCCTGGTTAGGGGTCCGAACATCTTCAGTTTCACCGCAGCGTGCATTTCTGACGTCCCGTGAGTAACTTCACTCGGTTTAACTGTCTCTAACAAATTAGTTACGTCGTCGTCCTGTTTCGCGGACACAAATCGATCAAGCAGAATTGAATCAATCAACGAATTGGTTTTAGGTTTCTCTACTTCGACGATCTTCGAAGGGGTGTAAGTTTTTTCTGAATCTTCTCCGAGATATTTTGCCCTAACTGACACGTTCATTTCATTGCGTTCAGGAAGCTTCTCTTCAACAACAGGTTCGAATCCCGACTTCTTAACCTTATGTTTACCCGAGAAGCTCCCCGGTATTGTAGGAGGAGGAAACTTTTCTTGCAACGTTAATTCTTGAGTCGCCTTAATGAACAAATTAAAAATTAGCTTTTCCTTGTGCGGTGATTTGACTTTACTAGTTTCGCCCGATAGTTCGAAGTCGTATTTGCTCATGTCGTCTTTAACATAAATGTCTTCATCTTCGTCTTGAAGCCCACTCCGAAAGCTTGACCCGCAATCGACAACTTCTTATTGTTACGTTCGCGAACAGTTAATCGAGCCGGTTGAATAAGACTTTCATGCGTTTTATCTAGACCCACATAACTTAATCCGTATGTATTTGCTTTTGGTTGGGATAAATACTGCTTATAAATGTCGTGGATGGAATATTCAATATCCTCAAACTCTTCCCCTAAGTCAGTGGGCATTACACAACCGTACACTTTAGGCCCAGTTTGCGCCTTTCTTTGCTTTCGATTCATGTTCTTCATAAGAAAGTAACCGACTGTTTCGTTCCCTGCTTGTAACAGTGTATCCAAAACCGGTTCTCCAGGTATCGGTCCCTCAGAAAACACCTACAATGAAATCGTTAAAACAAAATCGCAGCAACCCTCGTGCATTTACTTGCTTTTTCCGTTTTTTATTTTGCGAATACTCATCAGTAGCTTTAACCTTATGCGGAGCGATACCAAACTCGCCCATGTCTTCGTCGTCCATAAAATCCAAAGGATTTTGCGTTTGGTTGATCGCTTTTTCGCTTCGAGAACTTTTGAACTCGCGAGGAGTCCATCCTTCCAAAGAACCAACCGTGTTGTAAAAACCGGCCGAGAACCCTCCTGTAAAGGCGCCGTGAAAACGCCGACGACCTTGCGCATCTTTCGCGACCTGATCTTCAACCGATATCGGACGTTTCTTCGGGAACGCGTCTGAAAGTATGATGAAGATTTAACAATCGGTGGGTAAACTTAACCTCTCCTACCTTCGTCGTAAGGATCCAAAGGTTTGCCGAAATAAACGACTTCTTCTTCTGAGTCGGACATTCTTGTAAGTGCGCACTAATTCAAGATCATTTATATTTTAATCAGAAGAATCGATTCAAAATATTTACGTAAATTGAGGTTATAAGAGTTTTGGTTTATAGGGTTGGTAGTACTGCGCAAACGGAGTTTGCAGTGGGCGCCAACAGAAATTTTGGAAATTTTCGAATTTACCTTCTTGCCCTACAAGCAAAATTAAAAGCAAGAATACTGATTAACCGAAGACACAGATTACAACAACAATCACTCTGAGTACATTAACGCGTTATCTTCTTTTTGCAGACAGTTGTTAAAGTCAACGTTGTCACGTTTAATACAAAATATGCCACATTACTTATTATTACTACAAAATCCTTATAACTAACAATATTTTTCTACTCCCACCTTTTAAAAAATAAATTATCGTATATGATCGGACGATACTAAACGTTTTGCCAGGAAAGAAGCATCCTTGCGTCATAAGTATCTGCATATGAATCAATATTAAAAACTTCCGAGTCAATTTGAGCATTTACTATTTAGTTACTGGTTAAAATTAGAAAGTTACTAAAACAGTGTTGGTAAGATATGTGGTTGTCAGTTGAAATACTAACCTTAAAAAATAACAAGTGACAGCAAGTAATAACCAAAAATACAGGATGAAGCAAAAATAACTTTATTCATAATGCATATAGTAAATATTCCTACTTTATTTTACACATATTTATGTCTTACTCATACAATGATCGATACGTTATTTCGTACATCAGAAAACAATGACGCAAGTATCTTCTTGGGTGGCACCAAGTTTAAGTAACCTTTTAAATACACATTGACAAGATCACGATACAAAGTGGCGCTACAATCAATTATTGTTATTAGTTTTCTTGATTTAGTTATTGTAAAAAAAAAGATCTACATCTAAACGGTTTTTTGTAAGCGTATGTTTAGTGATTCACTTAAAATTGTTCATTTTAAATTTGGCGCTGATTAATTATAGTTTACAACACAAAGTCACGGTTCATAAGGTTCTAAACAGTCTCTACATTTACTTTAAATGTTGCAATTTTTAAGTAATTTTTAAAGCTTCAACACAATCAGCATAATATATATATATAAAAAAAGAATAGTATAACAAACACAGAATTTAGAAGAAATGAAATTGAGACTATTACTAAAATACTTCAAAATAATAAAAGAAGTAGAAGAAAAAACTACTTATGACATTGAAAGTACAGTAAATCCTACCAAAATTAAGCATTGCAATGTTAATACCCTGTTGTCAATGAGATAAAACGCGATGTGAGGTAAAAAGTTGTTTATTATTGATGGCACATTGACACACTTAATGAAAAACTTACTATGCAGGTCTTGCATGTCTTACACCTGTCTAGCTATAACCTATCGTTACTACGGAATTTATACGATTTGATGCATGATACCTCGGCAGAAAGACGGATTCAGGACAGTTTTCTTCTGCATATTGCGCTAATGGAGTTATTTTAAATAATAAAAAAAAATCAGAATCGAAATTTGAGTAATATGTAATAAGACTTATAGTAAATGTAAATTTAGTAGCCTACCTTAAATGCTCGTTCGTTTCTTTAAGTTTATTGCCCTGATGAAGCCTGTTACGATACGTGGCAAAACGTTGGCAACTACGGTTACTATTTCAACATGATCTAATCTAAATTCTAAATAATAAAAAAATAGAATAAAAATTTGAGTTATAATTAGATTTATAAGTAAATGTTCTATTTAAATCAAACGTAAAATTAAGGTAATTAAAGTTAGATAAGATTTCTAAGAGGGACCTAAAAATAATTAAGAAAGAAATTTGATTTATTTCAGTTAAAAGGATACATTCATTTAGTTACAACCTGATGTTATTTTGTAAACATTTATTATTAAATTTTTAAATACATAGGATATAAATGAAACATTCTTTCTTTAAGGCTAGGTTTAAGATGAAGCCTATGATTTTTGGCTTTATATGGGCTGTTGCTAGGGTTTGCTTGGAAGCATAGAACTGTCAGTTATTGATGTAATAGACACATGAAGCATGTATTTAAGTGGAAATACATGCATCTTTGTAAGAATTTCATACCTATAGTGATTTTTCCATCATTTTTCCTTTGTCGCTGATGATATTCTAAGAGTACAAAATATGGGACAAGTAGGAAAGAATAAAAAGCGAAATCATGATAGAACCATCGTAGGCGTTTATCAAAAACTAAAAAGTTGAGATTGTCAGAGAAGAAAGACGTAGAAAACGGAAAATTCACATTGGAAGTGAAACTCAATCCTAAAGTGGTTGACGTGGAAGAAGAATTGAACCCCAAAGACGTAAACGTAGTTGAGAAAGACGAATACAATTGGACTGATGTGGAGGCTGATTAGAACATGATATGCAGTCGACAGCAAATGTTTCTCACCCTCTGGATAATGTGGAAGTTGAAACAAAAAGTAAGAAAAAGTCTGCCGGCATAACCTGCGAGTATGTTCCAGCTGACTTTGTACATTTTTTGCAAATTTATATCAACCGGACAACGACAACGTAAGTGCATCTTTTTGTCACACCAATCGATTCAAAATTTCTTCTCATTTGAGTCTACTTTTTACATTTTTTAAGTTCTTCTTTATTTTTGCAACAGTTTGAAAATTGTGTACTTAGGGATAAGATCAGTGCAGGTGTGAAAAACAATTTGTAACCGAACGTAGGATCAAGGATACAGATATTAATTTGAAGTGGGAAAAGAAAGTAAATTAAGAATAAAGACACTTGCAGTTTGACGTTGGGCAAGTCAAGTTTTTTCATTAATTAATTCCCGACTGATCAACATCAGATTAACAATCGACGAATAAAATCCACATATCGTTTTTAAAATATGGTTAAATCGAGTTAATGTTAAGTAATGACGTCTTACGGAAATTATGTTTTTCATTGAGAAATGTGAATTTGAGTAGCCAAACTAAAATTCAAAATTGAATGGGAACGAATAAAACATCAAATGGTTTAAAAAAATTGTCCATGCTGAAATTTGAAATGTTAGTATTTAGATTAAATTTTTGTAAAACATAAAACAATAATAGTATGTTATATTAAATTTGTTATTGAATGAAATAATTTTTTTTTTAAAGTGAACTCAAGCCTGAGATTAAACCAAATAAAATAAATAAAACTAAATAAAAGCTGTTTCGTGTGATTATTAGAAAAATATGATTACAAATGTACATGTTATGAAACAAGTTATTCAACGTTAGCATAAAGCGTTTGTGGTGAAATGTATGTTGCCACAGGTTACTCCCGGGCCAGTGGTGAAAAATTCACCACGATGTTGTAACAGATTTATCTCATTTCGGTTGAAAAATGTACGTGTGGTGGTCGTATTATAGTAGCTGCTGTACTTGGCGATGTTTCTGACGTTGGTGTTTCATGCGATCTATTGATACTGCTTGTTCGCGGTTCCTAATCCAGAGTTTGAACGTTTTAAACTTGATGCGGGATTTCGAAGGGTTATTCAAGTGATAGTTTATTTATTTGTATAGTAGATTTTTATTATTGTATTGTATGTATGGTGCCACAGAAGATCAGTATAAACCTGTATAGTGTGATTTAGTAGCATCACTTCAAACAAATACGTGATCAGTTGTTACGGTTTTATTTCTCCAAATTTAGGATGTATGTCGTGAGCCGTCTTAAAACGTGTGTCGCGAGTAGTATGGTGAGACGAAAGTCGTATTTGCCGCGCATTTTGGAGACGTACAACAGACATTTTCTCTTTCGTTTTATGCACGCGGGTGTCTTTAGCATTATCCCTAAAGTGAAATTTTCACCAAAAATTATTTAATGTGGGTTTCACGATTTCCAATACAAATTGGCGTTTAAGTTTAATCTGGCTAGATTCACCGTGAGTATATTGAGTTTCTTTCCTATTTGTTTCAATTCTAATTGCTGCATATGCTTTTATCCCGTTGTGTTCGACATTATGTGCTCCTTGTGTATTGTACTTGGATAGGTCTTGAGGGTGTTCCTATAAATAAAAGACAATACCACGGTTTCGCATTAATTAAGCTGCAGACTACCGGTAAATACCACGTCTACAGAGGTTGGTTATGCTACATACTTCCAGCGAGAGAGTCAAACGCCTTCTGTTTTATTCGCACACCTTCCCTAAGAGGAGTTCTTGGGACTATCTAACTTCCCCGAACTGTCGATACTGTTGCTAGCAGAATACCTTTATTCTTGTAACTACACTAGACCGATTACAGCTAAGTTTTAGTATTTAAGCTACTTATTCATAATAATAATGCGTATGAAGCTCAAGTACTTATGACATAAAACTGCACGATACCTAATATTTAACTTTTGTAGGTGTACACTCTTCAACCGGACGTTTGTTTTTAATCAGCTCAATAAGGGCTGGGGCGTTTTATTTAAAGCGGTTGTTGCGGTCACAAGAGGCCTTTTGGGTTTGCGGGAGGTACTTACCCTTTTATTCTAGTTTAGATTTAGTGTAAATCGCCGTGTGTAAGTGATATGTGTACGCAGAGCCTTAATAGCAGCCAATTCTCAATTTGAATGATAATTTTAACTCGAGCGTAACTAAAGCTTACCTGAAATTAGACACATTAATTGCGAGCCTTATTTATTGTAAGCGAGGCTGCTGCTAACGCACGTAACTATAGGCGTCAGTCTCTCTATTTCTGTCACATTCTCCTAATATTTTAAGATTTGTTATACCGAATTGTTTGTCTCTCTCTCTCTCTGGTTTGTGTTCGATTTAGCATATTAGATTTTAAGTAAAACCTGTTGATCTCCTGTTGGTCGGTTTTATTTCTTTCTTTATCCAGCAGGTGGCGCTTTGTTAGACTAGCAGTTTAATTTTTTATAGTTATTCAGGAATTCACGCAACTCTCCGACAAAGCCAGACGCTGCTGCTCTAACTACTATAAATATTATTATCCTCCACTAATTTAGTGCGCTACATCGAGTCGAATTCCCTAGACTAGAACCGTCGTTTTTTTTATTATTTTGTAAACAACAACTGTTACAAATTTTAGCGCCCAACGTGGGGCCAGATTTTCTTGACTGCTTTAGTTTTGTCTTGATTGTTTTTCTATAATAGTTTGTCTTGTGGGTTCGGGTTTGTGAGAGCTTTGTACACATTTGTTTCCTTATTTCGTTCTTTTTTGTAGTCATACTACATAAATTACTTTAGGGAATGTACACAAGTTCTCTCTTGTTATCTCAATATCTCAGATTACTTTTAGGTTTTAAATTGTTACTCTATCCTTTGTTATAATGTGGAAACCAGAAGTGAATCGGTTGGTAAAAGCTAAATTGTGCTATGAATTATTTTCGCGGGGATATGATGCGGAAGTCAATGTCGAATTGTTACGTAAATCCGTGCGAAGCGCGTTACAGTTGGAACACGACAAATTTACTTTCTACTTTGAGGGTCGCTACAGTATTTACTGATGATCAGCAGGTGGCGCCTTGTTAGACCAGCAGTCTAATTTCTTATCCTCCACTAATTTAGTGCGCTACATCAAGCCGAATTCTCTTTAGTTTTTTTTCTAGGTTGTTTCGCTAGAGCCGTCGCTTCTTTATGTTATTTTGTAAACAACAACTGTTACACGGTCATTTCCAAGTCTTTAAAAATAAATGACTGATTCTGTTCGTTTTGGAACTAAAAATTTGCCAGGTTCGAATTAGTTCTTCGTAAATCAATTCGGCTGCTGATGAAAGACTAACTATGCAGGTCTTACATGTATTATACCTGTCTATGTAACCATACGATTTGATATGAATGTTATACCTCGGCAGAAATGCGTATTTAGAACAATTAACCTACAAAAATACAGACCTGTAAATTATTAAAAAAACTGTAAAAAAGTGAAGATCATTACCATCTAAGAGAAACAATAATAATAAATTGTGTAACATTAACAGAATACAATCATTAAAAAAATTAACAAAAGCAAAGTCAGTTCACTTCAAGGAAAAGATAAAGAACAAACGAATATCAATAATAATTTAAATACTATTAAACGGTATCAATAGTTGCAATGGAAGCATTACCAAGAAAATAGAAGAAAAGATGATAAGTTAACACAAGAATAGGGTTGAAAATGTAGGTATAAGCTCCACAGTTTTCCGCAATGGTTAACACTTGTGCCACATTGGTATAGGCAACTTATAATACACGCGTGTAGAAAAGGAATTCCTTAACCTTCCAGAATACATAAATCCGTAGAATCTATTCTATTAAAAAACAATAGAGACTAAGACATCAACAACAATAACCAAAGAAAAAACGCAATTTTTTTTAATTCGGAGTATGACCGTAACGAACTTAATTATCAGCAATAAACTGTCCTCATTAAGCGACTAATAACACTCACGTCCAGACATTGTTTGTTCTCCATATTGATTAAAAAAAATCTCGAACTCAATAAAAATAACATATTTACACGACAAACCGTAAGAATAGTCACTTATAGTAAGAGATATCTCAAAGGTTATCGACTATCCTAAAAAATGTGATCTTCCATTAATTGATAAGGAGCGGGACCGCTTTCACCACTCGCATATAGTTTCTGTTTGAAATTCATCTTCCAAATCTTTAAATCCGGTTGGAAGGACCAAAAGAAAAAATTTAGTAAACATAATAAGCAAGCGGCGATCACGTTTTTATGCGATAGAAAATCGTGCTTATCGCGCAATAAAAGTGGCTCATATTGTTATTTCTAAGTTGTATCTTTTATGTCGGTTATTCGCGCGACTGTCAGTCTGAGTAGGCATGCAGTGCATAAATTATAATTTATTAAAAGCGCGCGCTTTTTTAAGCCTATCTTAAGCAAAGGCTACCTACGATCAGCCTCAATAATTCTACTTATGGTAAGTTTTTTTTTTCTCCCCATAGTGTTTTTTAATTAATTTTCGCATTTAATTACGCTACTAATGATTTGACATTGCGGTTTTCACCTTGTGCTCGTAATTAGTACTCGCGAAACAAATTTTCAATCCGATTATTATTTAATCGCGGGTACGCATAACGTTGACCTTTTTCAACACGATGATAACGACAAAAATAAATTATGTAAATTAAGCGCGCAACCTTCGAACTTTTTATCAAACTGACGGTAAATTTTTTTTTGGCATTTAAAGATGTACTCCCTTTGCCCAAAGTCACCTTTAGCGTAATCGGTTAAGTACATAAGCTCCGGCTCGAAGGACCCAAAAAATGTAAGCTTAAAGTAAGTGAAAAATTAGTTATTGTTTTGGCAGAATGCCGTTACAAACTTCGATGTTGGCTACACTTGCAAAATTTTTTTTGGCAAAGAAGTGTGACCTTGGTATCGAACACGATTATACATTTACAATGACCATGGCACGATCATCTTTCGCCGTTTTCAAAACGGTGCAAGGCCTGCTAGATTTTCTAAAAACCATGGATCAGATTATTAAAACGTCGTCCTTGGCCTCTAAAGTGTCGATCTATTTCTATTATCTAATCATTGTTTGTTTTATTAAGTTCTTCAAAACTAAAATGCTTAGGCATGCATCAATTGGCGTGTTCGATTGTTTTTGGGCGAACGTATGCGTTTGTTTACATCTTCGATCTCCGCGAGTTCAACGACTGTTTATTTATAAATGGCGGAAGTTTATGTTGCAACGTGTTGCACAACGATTTATTTTTTTCGAGCGACACTCGCTGAGTGAAGCAATTTTTTTTTTCAAGTGTGTCTACTGATAGCACACTTGTATGATGGATTGATCTCGTAGTTTTTCCGTTTAATCATGTTGTTTTTGCCATTGATTGACTAATTCAGGGAAAGATCGTTACTGACGTCACAACATTTAAATTTGGATTTTTGTAGATCAACACGATTCTGTATTTTCTTGTACTGATAACATTGATAAGCAACTGCATTTAAGTAGGCCGTGTCAACGATTTTTGTTTAGGTAACTTGATCAAAATAGAATTTCTCTAAATCTGGATTTAAACTATAGAAACACTATAAGCAACTGAAAAAAAAAACAAAATAATCCCAGCCAACCTTGATTACTTTGGTATAACCCAAGAAAATGTCAAAATCAAGATCAGAAACGTTATAGTCAAGACGCAAACACTTAGACTAAAAAAGTAGGCTTTTGTTTTCACGACACATTTGTTACATTTTGAATTGTAAAGAGAAAGTAAAAAGTAAAGATTTCTACAATTAGCATTCACCATACATGACCTTGATCTTAACTTCTTAAGCGTTTAGTAGGCTACGTTTACATAAAGGTGAATAAAAATCAAAAGGTGGTTGAAATTCCCGCTTACGAAAGAAGTAAGGTCTAAAGCTGCATCAATTGTTGACAGCTTGAATCGAACTAAAGATCAAAATGTTTTTGAAAAACTCTTCACCGTTAGCAGTTAGCAGCACAAAGTTTTACCTACCGCTTTCGTCATCAATTCTTATGATGGAAATGTATTCAATATAGTATTATTTGCATCGAGTAGTAGGCTATGCTGGTGTTTCTCTCCTTTGACAGCACAATACAAAACAAAAACACATAAACAAAATGGCGGAAAAATTTTTTCGTTTGTTTTGCTTAACCTTCTCGATTTCAGCAAAAAAAAAGCCGATCACGTTATTAATCACCTTTAATTACATAAAATCAAGTACACATAATAATCGCTTCTTCCTTAAAACGTGTGTAGAAGGTATAACGATCTACGTTAAGGTCAAGATTGGGTATGAAGGGCATCGTGCTGCTATTAATCTTCCATGCTTCACTTTTACTTCCATTATGTGTTCAACGTAACAATGGCGTACGCACGCGAAAGCTATATAGACGAGTTCGAAATTGAAAATTCCCTTGCTCTTGCCGAAACTTTGGCACAAGTCAGTTTATTGACGCCGCCGGCCGTCAAAACTCGTCTTGCCGCAAGAAGTGCCGAATTAAAATATGGTCAGGTGGATGAGGCTTCCGGAATTTACGTGCCTCCGAGGCAACTGCTTCTATACATGGTCAGGTAAATACCAGTTTATGTTTTTTAATTTTCGCAATTGTGTCGAGTGGTGATTATATTGTCAAAAAGTAGACAAAACAATAGTGTTATCAACATGTAAAAATCGCACAAAATTAAATATGGTTAAAAACAAGAGGTGATACAAAACAATATTAAAGTACGTAGTAATCTCGGCCCACCTTGATTACGTATCAAGCAACAAAAAAATTCAAGTGTAGTTTTAAGATACCAAAAATAAACACGAAATTCAAACTAAACTAAATTGGAAAAAACTAGCGAGGAAACAAAAAAGACGCAAAAGAACACAATTAGTACTTAAAGAAAAGTAGCTACAGAATCTTGATTGATTCAGTAGTAAAAAGTTCAATGATCAAAAATTACATACAATATATTAAAAAATACAAACATCAAGTGAGAAAACAGGTGAAGAAACGAAAACAATGGATTCGATCAGTATAGAAATGTAAACTCATAGCAATCCTTGATTACGTCATATGTTTTATGTAGAAACTGGCCATTTAGTGAGAAATTAGCCTAATAATTAAAAATTGACAACTCCAAGATTTTATTTTTTCAAATACGCAGTAAATTTTTTATTTTAAAGTCCAAGATGGCATCCATATTTACAAAAATAAACTTGGACAACCCAACACGATACTAAAGTAAAATAAGGCGTAAATCCATTAGATTTGATACTCGTTTTATTGCGGTGATGGTCTTGAACTTGACTATAAAAGCAATTGTGTTTTATTTAATCACGTATTTAAAGCCTGCATCGATCATCAGTTTACAATGATATGATTTATACCCAGGAAGTATAATTATTTTTATGTAATTAAACAACCTTGCGCGGTAGCATTTCATTATTTGAATTTATTGGTCCTTCAAACCGGAATGATAACACGTATTTTTTACGTATTTCCCGAGAAAGAATAAAATTGCTTAATATACCTACTTTAAAAACATTTCCAAAAATACAATAACTACTATGTTTTTCTTCTTATTATCTGTTGTACTCGTGCCAACACATTATTTAGGAAAAATGCCAAACTTTGGACCCAATCTGAAACATATTAGTTTTTACATAACAACGATGAGTAGACGGTTCGGTGAATGCACGCATTCTCAGACAATCTTTGACGACCGATAAGATAAGAACTTGTCCGCGTCATGAGCTTTCACCTAAACGTATTTTGTCGGTCAATGTTTTAGCACGACGGTGTTCATACCTCACTTGTTGTCGCAGCCAACCGGATTGTATCAGAAATAACGAAATTTTGCTTGTTTGCGCCAGCACAATCGTTATCCGTCTAAAGGTCCCTTTCGATATCGTTTATTAGGGCAAATCGTTAGTAGTGTTTGTCAGTACTCGCGAGTATGAACAAGACAAGCGCCTCGTTTTTTCTATGGAGCATTAGAGTGTCTTCTAATTTCATATAATTTTATAATTTGATGTGCCGCAGTGTCCAGTTATGCAAACAGGAATAAACGTTATTGCGATGGCGTCTACATCGAGGAATAGATTTTTCTTGCAGTCGGTGAGACGTTTCGCACGCATTTTGACTTTACCCAGGTGAGTTCATTTCGTACCAAGCGCCATCTGCACGCGATCGATTGACGCAATAAATTTCGCCGTTAAACTTTCAACCCGCGCCTGGTACTATTAAATCGGGCATCGTTAAAGGAAATTAGCGTAATTGTCACTTGTGACGCAAGATGTTATTCGTCTCGCGTACTAACAATTCGAATAATGTAAGTTTCGAGAACGCATGAATTAATCAGACCCTTTTTTCAATGTCGACTGGTGATCGTAGTCTGTTAAATTTAATAATTTTTGTGACGCCCCGGAATTTAAGTCCTTCTTTATTTTAGTTTTCGGGAATACAATTGCTGCGGTATCGAAATCTTATTGTTAATCGTATTTTCTTATCAAAGTAAAACGTCGCAATCGGGTTTTATTTTTTTTTCGTGCGCGATATGGATGTCCGGGTCAGGACCATATATTGATTTTCGAGAGGAATTTGAAAAAAGTTAGTCACAACCTCGCACAACGCGTGACACAGTCGCATAGTCGTACGTCACTCTGACAGTAAAAAATCTAAAATTTGAAGGTTATCTCCGGTTCGTTACCGGCTACTTGTTAAGAAGTTCTAATGAAGCCTGAACCGAGCTTCACGGTTTCTTAACTTAAGGTATACAAAAAGACCTCGCCAAAATATTTCCATGAATAAAGTTTGTCTTCTTTAACCTTTTCATAGATAAGATCATTGTCGCACGTGTACCGTGCAAAACCAACACAATAAATAAACAACAGGAAGATTAATCAGTATAAAACGCTTAACTGTAACATGTCGCTTATTGTTATAGTCTTACGCTCAAAATGAATTTAACAAAAAGCTGCTTTTGCTAAGGTCCCTGACGTCGATTAATTACTTGTTTCATTCAACATCTTGTTTACAGGATGGGCAGTTTTAATTCAGCCCCCAAAATACTCAACGCCGATAACCAAGACAAAGATGTTCGTCTTCCTGAAGCCATCACGCGGATGGAGCTGCTCACGTACTGTCAGAAGCATCTCCAACTCTATCCGATGATCAAACGCCAATTTTCGTTTATCAAAAAGAATATGAAGGCGATTGTTGCGCCAACTTCCAAAACTTCGACAGCGTATCCAAAAGTAATAATGAAATTAATTAAGGCATTGCGACGATATATCTGATTTTTAGGTTGCAGTGATCATGTCGCGAGCCCGTACAACATACGAATCTTGCAGTGGAATATTTTGTCACAAGGTACAAATATACTTTGATGTGTTGTAATTCTGATGCGAATCATTTTTTTTTTTTAGCGTTAGGTGTAATGAACGACAACTTTGCCCGATGTCCGAACAACGCTCTCGATTGGAGCTTTCGAAGATATCGCATTGTCGAAGAAATAATTCAGTACTTCCCCGATGTCATATGTCTTCAGGTACGTAATGCTCAACGTTATTCAATTAGGAGAAACTAACTTGCGTTGTGTAGGAAGTCGATCATTTCAACTTCCTCAAACACGTACTCGGTACGCAAGGTTATGAAGGAATGTTTTTTCCGAAACCTGACTCGCCGTGTTTCTACATTGAAGGAAACAACGGTCCCGATGGTTGTGCCATATTTTACCGTAAGAATAAGTTTGACCTCGTTAAGAATGAAAACAAAGTCTTGGAGATATGGAGGGTGCAAAGTAATCAGGTTGCGGTACTGGCAGTATTAAAAATTCGTGAGACCGGTCAGGAGATCTGCGTGGCCACGACCCATTTAAAAGCGAGACAAGGCGCGCTGCTTTCGACTTTGAGGAACGAGCAAGGCAAGGACCTGCTGCAGTTTGTCGCAAATCATTTTTCGGACAGACCGACGATTTTGTGCGGAGATTTTAACGCGGAACCGACGGAGCCGGTGTACGAAACTATTTTGAACGGCGAGTGTTTGAATTTGGCGAGCGCATACGCTAGTTGTCAGGAGGGTCTGCGTTCGGCGGACCGTGAGCCCCCTTATACGACTTGGAAAATTCGCGACGAAGGCGAAGTTTGTCATACGATCGATTACGTATTTTATAATCGAAACGCAATGGACGTAGAGGCGGTGCTCGATTTTCCTTCAGGCGATGAGATAGGACGTGATCGCGTACCTTCCTATTTGTATCCGTCAGATCATTTTTCGCTGGTATGTGATTTTAGGTTAGTCAATTCTTTATAGTGAGAAATTACAATTGTAATAAATAACCTATTTTTGTATGTTGGTATTATCTACTTAATTTATTTATAATTGTATGTGTATGTGTGAAAAAAATTTTAAGTTAAATAAAATCGTTGTTAATTTATTTTTGTTTATTCGATACTACGACTTCATTGAAACGTCACCCAATACACGTCTTTTTGACGTTACTAATAAACTTAAAATCGGTAGGTATTGGAAGATGCATCAGCGCCAATGAGAAACGTGGGATTTAGCGCTAATCCAGAATAATTAATATTCTATAACAAGTTTAGAATATGGAATATAACAGTCAGTGCGGAATAGCTATTCCAAACGTGTTGCAGTTCCAGTTCAAAAATATTCAAACTCGAAGCTCTTGCTTTGCATTCGATATCTTCGGAACCGGATGAGATATAGGGATCAGCTGTTGCAACGAGGAGTGTAACGCTGCTCTATAGATACCCTCTGGGAAGAAAACTCTCAACTACATTTACGCTGGTAACTGCTGGCGAAATAGAGGGCTTCAGATTTACCTCGTGTTATATATTTCTCCTAATAGACACAAAGACGCTGACTCTGCACAGCAACTACTAAGAGATGGAACTAAAAATAATGGAAATTAATAAAAGACTGTAGGGACCAAAAGAATTATACATATATTTCTTAAATAAATTTTCACAACCACATATCCAGTTAGCTAAATCGTACATTACCTTGCGAAAGTTTCGATGAACATCTTTATTTTTGTCTTTGCTAGTCTGTCGTAAACTTAGTTCTGGCAAAGGACGACTATTTGCTTTGAACTCAACTAATTTTGTAAAATTAAGTTTGTTAGCACTTTTTACTTGTTTAATTTTCTGCACTACCGACATTTTCTATTATAGCGCATGCACACGCGAATCAAAAATATTATTTTTACAAAACAACACAACAACAGTAAAACATATCAATATAAATTCTTAAACTGATAAACACGCGAAAATCAAATCAAAAATCGAGCGTAGTTGTACACCCTATACGAAGTCAACGTAAACTGCGGGATCCGGCTCATGACCCAAAGTTGATTATTGTTTCGGACGTTCGCGTTTATTCGGGCGCTGCACGTTTTCGAGTTTTTCCGGGTAGATCTAATTCAATGAGGACAATTCGCACCGCCAGCCCAAGGTTGAAGAGGATGAATTACGAGCGACGGCCGATAAATTTTAAGTTATTGTACTTGCGACTTAATTACCTATTTTAATAAAACACGTAATAATGAATATTTTTATATATTGTCAAAATTTTGGGAGGTCATTGACCAAATGACCATATGGACAAAAGCCGCCACTGCTAAGGGTTGAGTTCTAAAAATAGATTTTATAATGCACGTATTCCAGATGTTGGTGGAATTTGAAGGTGTTATTTTTTTTATGTAAAGTAATGTTTAAAGTTTGCGAATAAGGGTACAATGCAGTTGTAGGAGGGTTTTGTTCTTAAGAATGAGAAAACAATGAAACAAATAAATACAAATTAGATCATGATCCAAAACAAGTTGAAGTACTAAATAAGAAGTGTTTTTTTTTGTAATTTAAAGGGTGTTCACAATGTAGTGATATCATTATTATTCAGAATGATTGGCCGATGACCAGTAATACCCGAGGCCATAGATGATTTGTGTTAAGGTACAGCATAAGTTGCCTTTTTGTTGGGCGAGTTTAGTAGTTTTTTGACTTCCTTTACATTTTATGAACTAGAGCAAATAATGAATAATTCCTTTCGCTTACCCATAAAGACAGAGTAAGTGAGATGTTGTTGCTAGCATACCGCATCACAGGCGTAATATCCTGGCTGGAGCGGCGAGATTTAGGGCTAGATTACTGACTTGGGCGAAGTGAATGTTATGGTAAGCTCCTATACCAAAGGTCTACCCGCTGGGACGTTCTGACGCGTTGAATGATTATCTATGTTTAATATTTCAGTTGTAGGTGTTTTCTTGCTCGTTTAGGTCGTTTACAGTTTGTCAGAAGCATGTAGACTGAGTGTCTGCTGTACTGCTCACGATGAACAGACAGCAGATATTTTTAAAGAACAATAGCTTGGTTGTCTAGTTCATGTCACACTGTTTGTTTAAGTTTACAGTAATTTGCAATACGTTACGTGACAATAAAATTCATTTGTAATGGTGTAGGTACCCATATTTGTAATCATGTACGACGATGACAAATAGCAATTTTCATTTCCTTATATATTCGTCGGGAAGCGCGGTCTCGCGTCGAGCGTGGAACCGAAGCTAGTATTGACAACATGACATATATATATATATATATATATATATATATATATATATATATATATATATATTCGTCGGAGAAGCGCGGCTTTGAGCCGAGCTTGGAACCGAGCAGATACAACAAGACTATATATATATATATATATATTCGTCGGGAAAGCGCGGCTTCGTACCGAGCGTGGAACCGACGCGAGTATTACGATTGCATTCTCTTGCGACCAAGGCTATTTTATTATTTATGCTCACCATAGAGCGAGAAGTTTGAGCGTGTCTGCATTCAGGGGAACTTTTACATAACTGTATGATGTAAGAATTGCTATCGATGTTACCGTAATAAGGTGATGTACTTGTACCATCAGTAAATTATTGAATTGCTGGCCGAACTATATACGTGCAAAACTCAAAGGGGAATGATACTACGATGAAATAGACCGTATTCTAGTATCACTGCCACTGCAACCAAACTCTAAGCTGTTATGTGTTTGCCCACTATAAATCTTGTGATGACATGTTATGTTTTGTGTCTGTGGATGTTTTCTATGACCGATGTCTACATGATTTATATGCTTTTATCATTTACATATTTGATTTATATGTCTATTCGTGGGTAAACCATATTCTGAACAGAGAAAGAGTCAAACCCAGTTGCATAACGATATAAACGTTTGTGTCTTTTCTTAGGTATGAGGTGTTTGCTGACTTTCGGACAGATCAGTCCAGATCCATTGTGTTTGGACCTGCCGTTTTCTTCCAACATAACTAGTCAATTTACTATATTTTAAATGACATAAATGAAATACGTTTTATATCATTTTTCTGTTTTGAAAACTTTCGGTGTGGGTCACGACAACCTGATTTGCCTTAACGTAAATTACTGAGGGTTTTGGGTTTTTCCTCTTAATTTTCTAAACTGACTCCCCTCCCCGTTAGTGATGATAAAAAAAATAATAAAGTAATTATTTTGCTAAAGTCCCAGATAAGCATTTTATTTAGTTCAAGATGTTAACCGTGTTTTCCTGTTCCCTATTACAACCTAGCTAGATGTCGTTAAGAGATTGTAGTGTCCACAACAGGGAGGCGCTTCAGGTCAATGCCGAAGCAGGTCTATACAAGTTAAGAATAAGTAGTTTTCTTATAGGTGGGTTAACATAACGTAGAGAAAGACGATCACGTGCAATGCGAGTATTTTAGCGGTAAATTTAAATTTTGATGGTTTAGATAGAAGAGTTAACAAGTGTAATTTGGATTGCATATATTTAGGAGTAGTAGAGGTATGGATCATTACATGTCTTTACCGCGAAAAGTTAATCAAGATGCTTTAGAAAATGTCTTTGGATGCATTAGGAGCCACGACATTAGAAATGTTTCTCCTGATGTGTCCCATTTTATAAGTTCATTTAAACCCTTGTGGCTAATAATTATATGATTGGACACTGCCTGGAAGAAATTAGTGGAGAAGGACTCAGTGATGGTGCTTTGAACAATTTAAAATGTATTAAACAATAAATGCAAAAACATTATTTGGTGTGTTTACCCTAAGTTTTTAAGTATATTGTATGTTTTAATGTTAAATAAGAAACTTAGTTATATTATTGTTTATTGTATTCGTTGTTTTACATTTATTGCTCCTACCCTATTTTGTAACAATTTTCATTAAGATGTGGAATAAAGAAAAAGTTGATGTAATGTGCATTGCTTTTTTTTTACCTTATATTTCAAATTAACCGCCACTTACACATTAAGTTATGAATCAAACACTTGGAGGCGCTGTTTTCACTCCATTCGCGGCTACATTAGATACGATGTTACGTGCATGTGACTAACAAGCCGTATTACAGTGTTGTCAATTCGTTCACAGACATTCACAACCATTAAATATGAAGAGCAACATAGAAATGAAAAATATTTGAGGTAATACTTAACAAAAAATGAACAACCCCAGATTTTCGCATTCACAATAACTTTCACCACTTTTGTTGTTATTCACCCTGACATTTTACAGTATTAATATATTGTTTTGTAATAATTGTCCCCAAGCGCAACGTTATATTAACTGCGCTTATTCCGTAACAAGTCGAGAATATTCTCGCAGAGATATTTAGAATCTAACTATTCTGTAATTAAAAATTAATCCAGAATGTTAGTATTCTAGAATAGAGTAGAAAAAACAATTCTAGGTAAAAAATATTTTATACTTAAATTTTTCGATATTTACAATTTTAAAATTTGTACCTGATTCCATCATTTTCTTCTAGAAAAAATATTAATTGACAATTTTCGTAAAATTATTTTAAAAACAACGTTACAATCATTCTGAATCTTCGTTACAATACAAACTAGCATTTCTACGTTTGAACTTTTTTGGATGAGACGGACTGTTTCCCTCTTCGAGGACGTCCTCTTTAACACTTAAAGAAGTACTTATCGCACTCAAATCCGCACTGACACTACAATCGTGCACCGGCGGCGGCAAACTCAACTTCAACGGGGTAGTTTTAATGAAGGTCTCGTACACGTCCGAGTTTTCTTCTTCGGTGGAGGTTGAATCGTCGTCCGTTACGCTACTATCAAACTTAAGATCAGCCGTTAAAGCTCCCAAAAGATTTAAAGGATCATCGACGCCCAAACTTTTACAGAACAAAGTCGTTTGCAAGTTTACTTTCGATAACGGCTGTTTTAAGATGTTTTTCCTTCCTTTCCGAATTATATCCCTCCGCCGTTTTTACAAAATTGTTCGGAATGATCAAATCCTCTCCGAACTTTGCAAGAGTATCCGATTTTTCTTGTTCACTTGGTATGAAATTCCATCTTTCTTTTGATGTACTTCCCGGGAGATAATTAAGTGCTTCGCGCACACTAATCAAATGATTCGTCAAACGCAAAATTGTCAGCCACTCTAAATCATATTCCAATTGAATTTTCAAAGCTGCATTGTGAGAGACGTCTATGACTTGGAGGAACCTCCTTTTCGGCAAGCACTTGTCAAGAGCAAGAAATCGTGTAAATTTTTTCTCATCTTTGTGTTTGATAAGGGCAGCGAATTTGCAGTGCAGATGGGCTGCGAAATAGTATTTCGGTTGCAAATGCATCATTAAGTCTTGAGCAGGTTTGCTTCCTAACTTATTTGATTCCATGTCATCCCTGCACTAAATTATTTTAAAAAGAAAATTGAAGCAAACAATCATACATACTTAAAATACGGTTTGAATTTAAGCAACTGTTTCATGTTACCGTAATTCCAAACATCGTTAGGCCAATCGTGGGAAAAAAAAATATCGATTGGTTGCGTAAGTTGCTTTAACCTGAATACATCTAGGTTACGTATATGGTAGACACTGCGTTTCGTGTCATTTGAATACGGCGACTTCTCGAACCCACCTTTTAAATAATCATGACCTTTGTAGATGCCCGACATTCCAGCAATTCTAATTCCTGAAATGATATGAAATATTGTTGTTGTACCCATTGTGAGAAACAATAAAAACCTGCGACGTTTATGACACCTGCATATCCCAAGTAGTATATGTTGGGAGCAACCCATCCCCCATAAGGTAGTTCTTGAAGGTAATTAGAAGCTTCGTGGTTTCCGCCTATGAAAACGGTTAAAATAGGTGCTTCCTTCTCACCGTTATAATACCTAATTACACAAAATTAGAATTAAACACGTTAGTAAGTATAATAGAGCTTTAGTACTTGTAGAATGATTGCAGGTTGTAATATTTTTGGGGCACCGCCATGCAGTGCAAATCATCTTCGTTACGACATGCTTGAAAGTCGCCGCATATAATCAACAAATCGACTTTTATGTCTTCCTTGTCTTCGAGTTGTTTAATGGTGTCGTAGATGGTGTCAAGCTCACCATGAGCACAACCCTCAATAGCTATTTTCATTGGGGCTGAAAGTACAAGTGTGAAAGCATTCTTCGTGATCCTAACTCTTACTTACAGTTATTGCATGTTCTGTTTATGTTAAGGTAATGGGAAGCTTTATTTACATGCTTACCTGAATTAACAGGCAATTAATTAACATTAGTTGAATTAAATTAACATTTAAGAAAGATATTGTAGGCATAACCTATATTTTTTAAAAAACAATGGCGCATGCGCTGCAAATACATTGGCGTACCAACAATTTTTTTATAAGGTTAACATTAAGTGTGAATTCGTCATAATTTTCTACTTAATTAGCGCGTCGTTACTTATAACTTTCGTTGCTTTTTAATTTCTTTATATGGAAAATTTCCCACACGTTGGGAACCAAACATTCTTTGCAGATAAATAAAACAAAGAAAAGTGCAAATTGTGCTATTGTAATTGCTGTTTATAAAAATCTTTATTAAATAACAATGAGCATTTTCACTTTCCGGACTATAAACAGATAATCTATAAAAATACAATTAGTGTACAAAAAAAACATACGATAAAAACTATAATGTTAAAGGAAGACAAAAACCAATCAGTTCTTCTTCGCTCGTGATAAATTAATCGTAACAGAGAATTACAATAGCTGCAAAAGAAGACGTGTTTAAGAAAATACATATTCTTAACAACAATTTGTATAATACAATAAAAGTCATTCGTACAGATAATCAAGTTAAAATTAATTAAATAAAACTGAATTTGGGTCTTCGTTATCCAACTGTTTGACGTGACGTAGCACGTCCTTCTTCGTTATCACACCTAACAACCGCCTGAAATTATACGACGTTTAAAGGTAAATGTTTACGAATTTATTTTTGAGATACGTACCCATTATGTGTGACTAGCGTTTGCCTTAAACCTAATTTTCTAAACATGTCTACGATGGTCTCCATTGGAGTCTGATCGGTGATCGTAGTCGGTGCCATGTCTAAAATTTTTTTTAGTTTAAGCGGTGGCGGACCGAGCGCTTGTATCGTCGTTCCGCTCGTAAAAAGTACGAGAGATTGACCACAAATTCCGTCGACCAGACGTTTCGCGTTCGCTGAAATTCAATGTTGTATAGTCGCGCCAGTTTACGTTTATTCAATTACCTATAGCTAAGTTAAGATCTCTTCTTAGAACAAAACCGACTAGATACTGCGATTCTCTGGACACGACGACCGGATATCCGTTGTGTTCTGTTTCCTTCAGAAGTTGTTCAATGTCGTCCACAGTCATCGAATCTTGAGTTATGACGCTCAGCGTCTCGTTTCGTCTAAAAAATAAAAACGAAGGTTTACACTAAATGGGTCTGAAAGTGCGGAAACGTTTCTGTCAAATGTTATGAATGTTTCAGTTTTACATATTTTGTTGTTATTTTAAACGCTAGATCGCGCAGCCGATTAGAGTAGATAAATGATGCCGAATTTTGACCAATTTGCCCGCCACAATATGAAAATCGTGCATGTTCGTGTGTACCGTGTGGGTGGTTGTGTATGTTCATGTGTGTTTGGGTTTCCTCCAAAATTTGAAAATGCATCCGCCTACAGATACAGTCTGTATATATAGAGGGCTTTACTGTATCTGCATAAAAAGACTCGTATCTAGAGGTCTTTATACAGAAACAGATCTGTACTGTAACTGTATAAACAGACCATACGGAAATACACGAACACCCACGAAGGCATACGAACACCCACGAATTTCAAATTGTGGCAGGAAAATTGATCCGGCTTCGGCCAACAGTGGTGTTGCTTCGGCAGCACTTATTCACTGATGAGTTCGCTTTAAGACTGCGCATGCGCGAAAAATGTAACTAGGTGTCGAATTGAGTGTGAGACTCTATTCTCTGTTCAAAGTAAGTATTCATTATTAATTTTTATTGCGAAAAGTTCTAACGTCTATTTCAGATCATAGCCTAGTGCGTAAAACTCTGAAAATGCGCCCGACTTCCACAACCAAAGGAGGCGGCCATTTTCTTTGCCATCCGCTGGTGCACGTATATATGAAATTGACCCAGTGCAAGGGTGGTTTTCTGCACGAAGGGGTCAATCACAAAGAAAATTTTGTCGATGACTATGTGACTTTGCTAACTGCCCTAGAGTGCTCGTGGAGACGCCATAACCTTAAAACTCAGCGTGATGTGTCAGAGTCCTTGACAGAAGCAATCCGCCTCCAGTATGATGATTTTCGTGCAGTTTAAAATATTGCCTGCTGCATTTCCTCTTTTTTTTCATAATTCTTCTGCATCACTTTTGTTAGGTCAGGTGAGGTCAGGTTAGGTTATATATCTATATTCCTCTATATTTTTCTAAGAAAAGAAAAATTTCCCACAAACTTAACAGGGCAAACAAAAAAATTCATAACTTTTCTTCATTTAGTGACCCACCTCAATGGGATTAGAAGTTCCTCCCTTTTCGATATATACGACCCCAAAATCTATTAGTCTTCCTAAAGTTAACTCCTACCTATGCCTAACAGCTGACTCATTCGTTTTGCTTCAATCATTAAAAGTTTGATGGTATAAAAAATTATTGTTCATAAGTTGGGCGCCAAAACAATAACATAGTTTTTAAAAAATGTATATTTGGGTTTGAGCGCGTAAACTTCAATGCCGAGCAAAAAAACTGTTTATTGTGACGTGTAAGATAGAAAGAATATAAAAAATAGCGTGGACGTACGTTGGGTGCCAAAACGACAACAAAGTTTTTTGAAAATTGATATTTTGGTTTGAGCGTCTAAACTTTATGGCTGAGGGGAAAAACTGTTTATTGTGACTGCAAGATAGAATAAATAATATAAAAATAGAGTGGTCGTACGTTGAGAGCCAAAATTGTAATATTGTTTGTTGTATATCCATAAATAGATAATATGTTATTCTTTGGATAAGTTTTACAAGTGGTGGCAATAATTGCATTATATGGTACTCGAGGAGAGTATTTCAATGCTACCCCTCAGTTTTCTTAAATATGACCCTCCTGACCCCCAAGGGTCACGAAAGTTCAACTCTTTAAAACTTGATATCTAACCTAACCTATTCACCCCAAAAAAATAAAAAAAAAAAACATTGGGGATAACCTAACCCAACTTAACATAACCCAAAGAAATCCTCAAAAAATCCAACCTAACCTGACCTAACTTACACATTTATTTTCACGAAAGGTCAAATGTTTAAAAAATGATATAACCTAACCTAACCTATTTATTGTCAAAAATTTTTTAAAAAATCCATATTTTGGCTTTTCGGATAACCTGATCTAACCTAACCATATTTAATGTTAAAGGAATTCTGAAAAAATTAATGATTTGGCTTTTTGGATAACCTAATCTAACCTAACCTATTTATTATAAAAGAAATCCTCAAAAAACTCATGTTTTAGTTTTTGGGTTACCTAACCAAACTTCCAGATCATAAACTGTTAAAAAATAATGTTATAGAAGTTGACCTTGCAATACAGAAGGTAAGAAAAATTTGTCAGACTCAAAAATAATCCCTAATTCATAAAACATCCAAAAATAATGTTTTTAGGAGGTCATATTTAACAAAAATTAAGGGTACCATTCGTAATTCGATGTAGTCTATATTTGCGTTAGTGGCGTGGTAGCAACCTCCAACTTTATTCTCTAATAATAATGAACGTTGTTAATTCAAATGAAACACCCTATACAGTTTTGTTGCTTTTGAAATATTACATGAAAAATAATCAGTATTTCTTAAGGATTTCAAAAAGATCTGACAACAATGTAAATAATAATATAAAAATCTTGCAAGCCGTTTCTGAGAAAATTGTGGCATTCCCTACTTAA